>JAVJIF010007967.1:162500-181763 GCA_038442645.1 Agave tequilana
TCTTTTTATCAGATTGTAGTAGGCTTTATCATATTTCTCATTCCATCATCCAAATGCAACAACTGTGACGGGATACTTGATCCGCTGACAACTGGATCCAAGCCAGAATAACTTGCTAACTTAATCAACTGTACAAGAATAACTTTGCTCAACCCAACATAACTTAATCCATTACTTGTTCCAACTAGTGACTCATTTTTTTTGAATAAAAATTTATGCTTTCTATGAACTATAGCCATGTCAACCATAAACTTATAGTAATTTTTTCTCATACTCACTCAAGCAATTCAAATATAACAATGTTATTATCAATAAATATAAGCAAATAGTAAATTGTATCCTTTATATGCTACAAAATTTTACCCAAAAATCCCATTTTTTCCAACATCTCAGATGAACAAATTCTGAAGGAAAACAAAAATAGTAATAAACAATGACAAGAACCCAATTGATATCATTGTGATTGGGTGCGTACCCTTAGGTAATCGACGACATCAGGAGGAGGAGCTCGCAGAAGGAGACGAGACCTGATATCATGTCTGCATCCAACTCCACGCTCGAATCCGCTTGCCCCAGCACCTTCTCTAACCACTCCACTGATGATGATCCCATCCCCCCCCCCCCCCCCCCGAATCCATTTTCCCCTTTTTCTTGTATGAAAGAGAGAGGGGGGGGGAGAGAGAGTTTAGTTGATCAGGGGTTTTCATTTCTTCCTCTTTTTCAATCGCACACTAGAGAGATATAGAAAGAAGTTTGATTGTGGGTCGTAGGCTTAATTGTTTCAAAAAGTCAATGTGTTCCTTAGGCTTAATTGTTTCATCCAGGGTTTGAAGAATCGGCTGAGTCGAAGATGACGGCCGGCGCCGCGACGAGACCGCACCCAAAACGACCTGGGCCTCGATTTTTGATCGACTCAGGGCCGACTCGGCCTCGACTTGGTCAACTCGGGCGAGTCAAGCCGAGTCCCGATACAAATCGGGTCGACTCGCCCGAGTCGAGGCCGAGTCGGCCCCGAGTAGAGCTTGAGCTCTATAGACCTGCGGTCGACGATCGACGACTGTTAAGTTGGGTTATTAGTATTGGGTTATTACCCTTATACCCATATCTACCTTGTACTCTATTTATAACTTTATTCTCTAATGAATGTAGTATGCTTTTAGGGTTTATTTGTTTACATGGTATCAAAGCTTTTTGATCCTCAAAGCACTTGGCCACCACGTCTACTACCATCATTAACCGTGATCGCCTTTTCTAACCCCTTTCTACACATTTGCTGACCTTTCCTCTCTTTTTTTCTCTAGACTTACGTGGCATCACCCCTGCTTTCTCAATCCGAAACAAGCCTCGCCGACTCTTCCCCTGACTTCGCCAAGCCTCGTCAACCATCCCTGCTTCTGCAAAGCATCGTGGGCACCTTCTTTGTATCCCAACAACCTCACCAGCCTCCTGCAGAGCCTCTTGCGACTCTATTCTGATCTTTGCAAAGCAGCACGGGCGTCTTCTTTATGTCCCAACAACCTCGACAGCCTCCTACAGAGCCTCTTGCGACTCTGTTCTGCCTTCCTGTAGGTCTGCACCACTCTGTTTTTCGACATGATTTGTTTTATTGATATTGTTGCTCTATTTTTCTGTTGCCTGCTGCTGCCGATGAACTACCACTGCTGTCAACACCTATATGCTGCCTAGAACTGCTGCTTGATGCCTTGTTGCTCCTGGTTGTAATATTTCTCTAGCTATTTCTTTATCTGGCTATTTGTTGCTATTTCTGGTTGTTTATTGATTCTTCTAACTGGCTACAATGTCAGATGATACAAGTTCCTCCTACACTCTGATTTTCTCACCTGGTACTGGGATGTTTGGTCCCAAGACTATCTTAGGGACTACGTGAGGTTAATGGGTCTAACTATTTGTTGTGGGCACATGCATTTCGCATATTCATTAGTGCTCAAAACAAGTTGGCTCATCTTCTTCAGCCTTCGTCTGCTGCTACAGATCCATCGTATGTGACATGACTTATTGGAGATTATTCTGTGACTTCTCAACAGTCTGGAGGAGAAAATCAGTGGCAGTGTCATGTTTTTGACCACTGCTAAAGATATGTGGGATACCCTGAAGGTGATGTATATAAATGAGAAGAATTCTTTAAAGGTATTTGAGATATATGAGCGCCTGTTTGAGCTCAAACAGGGAGATAAGTTTGTACCCGAGTTCTATGGAGAACTCAAGAGTTTGATCGATGAGATGCATTTGCTTGCTGTTACTGATGCAGCGACACTGAGAGGGTATCGTAACGATTTCGCAGTGTCGAAATTCCTGTCTAGCTTGAGTCCTACACTATGATCCCAGGTGCGGGATTAAATACTGAGAGGAGATAGTATTCTCACGTTGACTGTCACTCTCTAAAGTCATGTGTGTTTCTACTAGGGCTGATGTGTCATCTACATCATCTATTGAGCAGTCGGCCATGTACTCTTGACGTGGCAGAGGTCGTGATCTCGGTCACGATTTTGAAGGACACAGTCTTACTGGTGGCAGACGCAATACTCTTGACAAGGGGCTTAGGCATTGTAACACTGTGGACGAAGTAGCCACATATCTGAGAAGTGCTGGGAGCAGTTTGGTCAACTTGAGTGGGCGAGCTAGCTGATTCTGATCCTTTTGCCCTTTGTGATACTCCTCTGGTTCTTTCATCTGCTCATCTTGGTTATTCTGGCTTTTCCAGTGTCATACTATCGCATGAGAAATATGATAGACTACGCAAGCTAGAGTTTTCTCAGAACAGTCATTCAGCAACTCATGCATCCTCATCAGGTATGCACGCCTCTCCACAAAAGCCCTGGATTTTAGACTCAGGAGCCTCATCACACATGTCAGGTATCAAACAAAAATTTGTTCCATTAATTTTTTTAAATACTTACCTTTTTGTTAAAATTGTTAATGGTACCCAGTCATCTGTATTAGGCAATGTGATAGTTCAAGCTACTTTGTCATTAACTCTTGCTGATGTCCTATATGTTTCAAAATTCCTTATTAGCCTCTTGTCTATCAGTCAGTTTACCAAACATAATAATTGCAAAATAACTTTTTTCTTCTCATTGTGTTTCAGGACTTGTCGACTGGGAGGAGGATTGGTTCGGGGCATGAGCGAGGAGGCACGTACTATTTGGACGACCAAGTGACCTTTATTAGCTTGGTTGCAGCTCAGCCTGATCCCGTTCTACTCTGGCACTGGCGCTTCGGTCATCCATCGGTACAAAAGCTTCGGTCTGTAGTTCCTGTTATGTCTTTTGTTTTCTTTAGGCTATGAGTCTTGTTAGTTAAGTAAGCATCATCGTGCTACCTATCAGAGTCGAGTCAATAATCACAGTAGTTTTGCGTTTGAGTTAGTTCAATCTGATGTCTGGGGTCTCAGTCGTGTACTTTCCATTAAAAGTTTTAGATATTTTCTGCTTTTTGTTGATGACTTCTCTCGCATGACTTAGTTGTACTTACTAAAGAGAGGTTAGAAGTTTTCAGTGTTATTGAATTTTTTAATGAAATAAAAGATTACTTTTCCACTTTCATTTGTGTGCTTCGTACTGATAATGTCTTAAAGTATGTTAAAAATGATGTGTCTGTTTTATGTTCAAAAAATGAGATTATTCATCGGATACTCGCTCTCATACATCCCAACAAAATGGAGTTGTTGAACGCAAACATATGCATATTCTAGATGTTACTAGGACCATGATGATACATATGCGTGTTCTAAAATATATGTGGTCTGATGTTGTGTAAAGTGCTTGTCATTTGATTAATAGGACGCTCTCCTCTATTATTGATGGCAAAATTTCATTCTCTTGTCTCTATCTTAACAAGAGTGTCTTCTCCATGACTCCCTGTGTTTTTGGCTGTACTTATTTTGTTCAAGACTTATCTCCTGGGTTAGATAAATTGTCTCCTAGATTTATCAAATGTGTCTTTGTTTGGCATTCTAGAATTTAAAATGGATACCAGTGTTACAATCTCTTTACCAAAAAGTATTTTATGTCTGCCGATGTCGTGCTCTTTAAGTTTCTTCTATATTTTTCTTCACAGGTTCATGTTACTGCATCTGAGACTGTTCCTCTTTCACTGTCTATGTTGTTGCCTGCACCTGCTTCTACTAATTCTTCGCCAGTGTCGCCTATAGACACTTCAGAGCCACCTACCTCAACGCAAATTTGGGATTTTAGATACGTCTACACTTATCGCCAAAAAGTCCTGTCTCTGAACCGGTTTCAGCCAACCCCTCTCCAGTAGATGGTCTCGTCCTCACTCATTAACGTCTCCCTCTGATCTTAATATTCTCATTGTCCTTCGAAAAGGTAAACGGTCTTGCATTGATCATCCTATTTTGAATTTTATTTTCTATGATCATCTTCACCCCATTTTTCATCAGTTTGTTCTACTCTTGTCTTCTAAGTCTATACCAGGTCTTGTGAGGAGGCTTTATTGGCATCTTCCTGGAAGCATGCCATGGATGAAGAGATGAATGCTCTAGTTTCTCGTGGAACTTGAGAGTTGGTTCCGACAACCGCATATGTTGTTGTAGGATGTCGGTAGGTTTATACTTTAAAATATCGCCCAGATGGATCGATGGATCGGTATAAGGCCAGTCGCGTGGCCAAAGGATATACTCAGATCTATGGTGTCGATTACTTTGAGACATTTTCGCCAATTACCTGAATGAATTCTATCAGGATTCTATTCTCTATTATTGTCAACTTGTCATGTCCCTTTTTCCAGCTGAAAGTCAAGAATGTTTTTTATATGGAGATCTTCATGAGGAGGTGTATATGGAGCAACCTCCAGGTTATGTTGCTCAGGGAAAGAATATAATTGTCATCTCAAGAAGGCTATATATGGCCTCAAGTAGAGTCCAAGGGTATGGTTTGAAAAGTTCAGCATTACTATCTCTGGCATTGGTTTTGACAAATGTCACTCAGATCACTATCTTCGTTCGGTACACAAAGTCTGGCATCGTAGTTCTGGCAGTGTATGTTGATGACTGGCAGTGATTCAGCTGGGTTATTGGAGACAAATGAGTATCTTAATCACCATTTTGTGACCAAAGACATGGGGAGGCCTAAATACTTTCTGGGGACTGAAGTTGCGCATTAAAAATATAGTATACTTCTTTCGCAACGAAAGTATGTTCTAGATCTTCTGGAGGAAACATGACTTTTTGGGTGCAAGCCTGCTAGCACTCCAATGGAACCTAATGTTGACTTATGGTTTGATGACAGTCACACACTTGATGATCAGGACAATATAAGAGATTGATTGGGAAGTTGATCTATCTCACGGTTACTAGGCCAGATATAACGTTTGTTATTCGTGTACTGAGTAGGTTCATGCATCAACTTAGATAAGCTTATTTGTCAGCTGCACTAAAAAATCTGGCTTATCTCAAGAGCTGTTCAAGGAAAGGTCTGGTGTATAGGAAACATTGACATGTACACATTTCTGGATACTCTAATTCAGGTTATGTTGATGACAGAGGAGATAGAAAGTCTACTACTGGGCATTGTACCTTTGTTGGGGGAAATCTTGTGACTTGAAGGAGTAAGAAGTAAAATGTATCTCGCTCGAGTGCAAAAGCTGAGTATTAGAGTTATGAATCATACTGCATGTGAGATGGTTTGATTAAAAATCTACTGATGGAGCTTGATATTAGACAGTCTGAACTAATGTATATGCATTGTGATAATCAGTCTGCTATTTACGTTGCCCAGAATCCTGTATTCTATGAAAGGACCAAGCACGTTGAGGTTCACTATCATTTCGTTAGAGATGCTTGGACCAAGAAGGTGGTTACTTTCTAGTTCACACCTTTTTCAAAACAGTTAGCAGATCTTCTTACCAAAGCTGCCTCACCTCAGGTGTTTTCTAATTTATGTAACAAACTGGGCGTGTTAGATATCTATGCTTCAGCTTAAGGGGGAGTGTTAAGTTGGATATTAGTATTGGGGTAATGGGTTATTACCCGTATACCCATATTCAACTTGTACTCTATTTATATCTTATTTCTCTAATGAATATAGTGGTATGCTTTTAGGGTTTATTTGTTTACATCAACTTTAAAAGGGGGAAAAACCAGATCAACTTACCTTTTCCTTTGCCCGCGAGCTGCTACCGTCGCCATCTTCCTTCGCCAGTGAGACCCCCGCCTCCGTCATCAACCTTTTCGATCCATCATTAGGTATTCTCTGTGTCCCCCCCTCTCCTGATCTCTCTTTCTTTCTCAATCTCTCTTTCTCTCTCTGTCTCACTCCCCCTCTCTCCCGATCTCTTTCCCTCTCTCCTGATCTCTCTTGCTCTCTCTGTCTCACTTACCCTATCGATCTCTCTTTCTCTCTCTGTCTCACTCCCCCTCTGCCGATCTCTCTGTCTCACTCCCCCTCTTCCGATCTCTCTCTCTTTATCTCACTCCCCCTCTTTAAATATTTATTTTAATTTAATATTATAATATAATATAAAGTGAATATTTAGTGAATATTTAGTTTAATTTAAATAATCTCTCTTAAGATATTTAATATAAAGTTAATTTAATTTAAATTAAGTGGATATGGTTTAATTTAGTTTAGTTTAAATTTAATTTACTTTAAAGGTATAGATGTAGGTGTAAAATTTAATTTAAAGATGTAGATTTAAAATTTATTTTAATTTAAATAGATCTTGTTTTAAATTTAATTAGATATTATTTTAATTTAATAGATCTGGTTTTTAAATAGATCTTGTTTTTTAAATTTAATTTATAAATCTGATTTTTAAATAGATCTGATTTTTAATTTTAATTAGATATGATTTAATTTAGTTTGATTTAAGTATATATATGAGAGACTGAGACTTATAGTTTGATTTAAGTAATTTTTAAATAGATCTCTCTAATTTTAAAGGAATTGATCATTACATGTTCCCATCGAAACAAAAAACAATCAAAAACTTGTTCTCATCGGACAAATTCAAATAAGTTGAAAAAGTCATTTCAAAATTCTTCCTCTTCAATGAAGATATTCGTCGTAGTGAGGAAAATAGAGGTGTAGGCGAAGCAAATGATAATGATGAATATGTGAGAGTTTTATCCAGTTCTAATAGAGAAGATGGTGATGATGACAGTGATGACAGTGGTGGGGGTGATGATGACAATAATGGGGGCAACAATGGTGCTGATGGAGGGAGTTATAGTCTTGAAGGTCATATGCAGGGATTGAGTTTGACATCAGGCCAATATTATAGTGTGGGATATGACTATGGCCGCAGACCACAACTTGAGGGATTTGCGAGTATTAGTATTGGTTTCTCTACTTATCACAGGAATGATTACGTTGATGATTTTGTGGCTCATCGCAATTCAATAGGAAAATGACTACATTATGCAGTTATTTATGAATGCATTTGGCGTAATTGACTATATTATACATGTAGTATTTTGGTATGTTTCTACTTACGACGCATGTATTTATGCATTCTCTTTACTATTAGTGTGGTAGATGATATGTTTTGGGCGTGTGATATATAAATATTGATGTCTATATATTTTTTTTTAAGATTTGTCATAATTTTTTCAATTTTTGAGCTTTTTATGTAGCATTTTGCGCGTATCGCCCGAGACCGATCCACGACGTCGCGACTAATGCATGTCAGTGCTCACCGAGTCGGCGGCCGAGACCGCGACTTTGAACCATGGTTTCATCAGCCCAGTGTGGGCCTTAAGTAATCAGGCTCAAAAAATTAACTTAAATTCATATGGGCATAAAAGAATTTACAAAACCCAGTGTGGACGGTCTATAAACCCGCTACTGTATTCACTTTGAACTTTCTAAATCCTAAAATTCTAAGCCATATTTGTGCCAGCTTTCGCAAGCCAGTGGACTATATAAGCTATAGCTATATAGCTGGTTATTTAGTTTCAAATACACACTATTTTCTTCTGTATTGCAGATCCTTTAAACCCTGAATTTTTGTATTGAGTAAAATATTGATACGTGATATGGGTGTTTCATACGTTTGTGTTCATCTGTTGATCTATCAAGCTCTTCTGAAGTAAAATACAATATTCACATAGCTCATACCTTTTTCTTTTCTTTTACTTTCATACATGTCATGCACTATAATAACAATGCTGAGATGGATGAGTGACAATACACTGTGAGATAGGGTAAGGAATGAGTACACCTAAAGAAGTTAGAGGTTGTTTCTATTTGAGGTTAAAATGAAGGAGAATCATTTGAGATGGTTTGAGCATGTGAAATAGAGCAAATAAGTGCGTCAATTAACAGAAGTGATATGTTCATAGTTAAGGGAGCAACAGGAACTAGAGGCAGGCCTAAAACGAGATGGATAGAGGAAAATTAAAAATGATATAATAGTTAACTTGATCAGGTAGCCCTTAACAAAGCTAAATGGATGAAAAGGATTCGTGTAGCCGGCCATGGAGTTCGGGATAAAGGCTTTGTTGTTGCTGATGTTGATGATGTATAATCGATACTCTATGGTGCAGTATAAGGTCAAACCTGTACAGACCGAGAACATGTTTGATAAAAATATCTGACCTCTGGTTAAGCATAGTTTCTGGACTAATATGTTTCTTTATTGCATATGTAGAAGGATCAGAGTGGTGGCTTTAGAAGGAAAAGTGTTTCTTATACCCTACCATCATGGCTCTGGCATGCTATTTTATGTTATTTTGCAAGAGTTCGTTACATAGAGTTTTATTTTTCTTTTTAATAGAAAATTTTGTTTATTTATATGCATGATTTTCCCCATGTGCTTCTTGCTGGCTGTTCTACTGGTGGTGTTCCAGTGATCTGAATGCTTTTCAAATTCAGTAGAATGATGTAATTTTATTTCAGTTTCATTAAATTGAGTTAGCTTGCTACCCATGTAATAGTTTCAACAGTTTTCTACTTATTGATCTCTGTAATTACTCCAGTTCTTTCTTAATTCAGTCCGGCGTGCAACCTCTGGGAGCCAGTCAAGTCTGGAACTTAGTTCTGATACAACTGAATGGGCCATGCAAGGTATCCTATACTTGAATTTGTTGGTTATAATTGCAAAATTTTATTTATAATTGTTTCAAATTAAATGGTACAAGATATTAATTTCCTTCCTTGTAAGGTAGATACACATGTAAGTAAGATTCAAGGGAATAGACCAAACATGCAAGGATTGATTTGCCATTTCTTTTACTTCTTGTGACTTTTCAACGGAAAGTTGATGTGTTAATTTCTCAGATTTTAATAAATCTAGTTTTCTAAGTGGGATTGTTATTGTATCAGGGTTTTATTCAAGGGATTATCTGTTCATTATCAACTAATATCAGCATTGAATCCTTAAATTAGTCATCACTTCCTTCAAAAAGGGGTAAGCTGTGGAAACTTTAAAATGAGAGAGCTCCACGGAATTCGGGTGCCTCAAATTCTATCCTCGCGAGGAATGGAAGAGAGATGCCCGCTTCTTACCTTGAATGGTATAAACCCATTTCTGCATGGAATTCCAATCTTGACCCCAAATTTTGTTTTGAAGCTTGCCATTGTTTTGGGATAAACCAAGGACCAGTATTTAGGGTCTATTTGTTTTACAACATTACATGCTGCAAATGGCTTAATGGAAGTTCGGTTTGCTGCAAGTTCTGTTTGGCAACCACAAGTCATGTTAGAAACAGGTGCTTTTTGATGCAAGACGACATGTAAAGGTTCTTGGTATACAAATACTTCTTAATTGATATAAATGGGTGATTGTAAGGTTGCAATGTCAAATAGCACTCAGTCCGAGTAAACTTTTAAATTGATTGGCAGGCACACTTTTCCTGTAATTGGAATTGCATCAAATAGACAAAACAATCACATGTCCAAAATCGCATGAAGATGCACTTTGTGGTGATGAATTCACATGCAAAAAAAAAAATTATGCTGGCTTGCAAGTGTATTGACAGTGTAGAAGATCGTACAACAAAATAAATAACCCCTAATATCATGGGACGTCTTTGTTTGTGGTTTTCTGTGGCCTTTCTTTTTATCCCATGGGATAAATGTCTTGGTTACCATTCTCTTGCTTTAGTTCTTCTTGTGCGACCGGGTTGGGGATGTGTGCAAGCCATTTTGACATTTTCTTTGCATTCTCCGTGTTCAGTTGATCTTTAAACCATGCATGAATCCCATTTTGAGATGATTTGTGCAAATCCTTGTAGTTCTTAGAGTTATTTGATAGTTTTGGTTTGTTCTTGTGAGTTTCCATATCGTGAGGCACCTTTTCAGATTTGTTTCTCACCCATTGCATATCAGAACACACACTCTCCTCAAACTATAATTTTAGGTTAGATGCTTGGCACAATTTGGGCATTTAGCTTAATTGCTACATTTTGTAATCTGTCTGTGTTCAGTGATCTCCATCATCTACATCTGTGAGCCATTTTGGGACGAATCAAACAAGTCATAGTGTTCATTATTATTTTTTACTTCCATATATCACTATTCATAAGTCTTGACACCATTTCCATATTTGTTTTAGTTTTGTTGTTCGGAAGACCACATGTACAGAATCCTCAATCCGTGGTACATGTAGGAAATGGGTGAGTGATATTTGTTCATGGTTGCAGCAATGCTCTAGTCTCAAAGCCACAAGTAAGTCTAATAAATAACAACTAAAATACTCAAACAAATACATCAAAATAGTCAGCACATCAATTAGTCTTTACACTCCTTCATTTAGTTTTTGGGCCCATTTTCGCGAACAGGATCACGAATGCACTATGAATTGGGTCACATGAATTGGATTGAAATTCCAAGGGTGGTGTGTGATTGAGGTAACAATGGGTTGGATCCAGCAACGAAGGAAACTCACCCTGTGCTCATATTGCCAACTTAAGCTCTTCAATTGAAGCCCTCTCTGTTCATTTCTTTTCTGGGTGGGGGTGTGTGATGCAGCTCAGACCCAATTGGTGCATTTCAGACCCTTTATCAGACCCTTTATCTACGGATCCATTATCTCTGAGAATTGATTTCGTAATGGGCCGGGTCCGGCTCAGTCTTGAGACTCGGATTCGGGTCCGGCTGAGTCCAGTGACTCGACCCGTTAACGAATCTACCCGACCCATTCGTGGCGGGTGGGAATAAATATCGGTTGCCTTCATTGGGGATCTATGATGTAATTGCCCTAATTTGGGTCAAGAGCTGAGCTTAGCTCTGTAACTGAGATCAATAAAATCCCAACTCCCTTCTTCTTCCTCCAAAATCTCCTCTGGTGCTGCCCGTTCTCCCTGTTCTTTTGCTTCTGCAGGTCGAGATGCCGCCGAGGAACCGCCACCGCTACCAGCCGGTCATCGCCGACGCTCTGGAGGACGGCGAAGGCGTATCATTGGTATCAGAGCGAGGTTCCGGAGTTTCCTGAGGATCATGGAGAAGACGGCGACGACTACACTCCAAAGGTTGAACCTCGAGGATCTGTATCGTTTGATGGAGGCTGGGACTCCAAGAAAGAGCAAGATCATGGAAATACACATGGAGTAGGTCCGTCTACTCAAAAAGATGGTCAGCTGGACTTCCGATTCAGAGCACTTGATGAGAGAACAGCTCTAAGAAACCGGATGCTCGAGGAAAAGGTAAGTGATAAGATGAGATCCATCGATGATCGGTTCCGTTCTTTGGAGGAAAGGATGGATTTTCGACATGAAGAACTGATCGGAGTGATCGCCAAATTGTACCAAGAACCACGGGTTGCAAGTAGAGAGCCCGATGAATCTGGAAGGGATGAGGTTCCTTTCACTGGAGGGCCCAAGGTCACTCCAAAAGGGGTAGTATTCGCTACTTCTTCCCCTGTGAAGCAGGCAACCATGGAGGGGGGAAGATCAGAACACTTCTTGAAAAGAAACCAGAGGTCTTCCACATCCTTCAACATACAAGGTAAGCTTCCAATGCCAAAACACCCTAAGGTGGAAATTCCAGTCTTCAGGGGTGACGGGGACATTTTGAATTGGCTGTATCAACTGGAGCATGTATTCGCCATACATCATACTCCAGTTGAGGATCGGGTGGAGTTCTGTGTTTTTTTTTGCAAGGAGAGGCCCTATTGTGGTGGAGGTGGTTGGAAAAGCAGAAGGGAGGCTCTGTGACTTGGCCAGAGTTCTATGATGAGATGATTTTGCAGTATGGCCCTGACGATCTGGATGATCCCTGGCTGCCTTGGCTAATTTGAAGCAGACGGGTACTGTACAAGAGTACCATAAGTCTTTCATTAGGCTAGCTCATCTGATTGATGAATCGGAGAAAAACTTAATCAGTTTGTTCTTGTCGGGACTGCGGGAAGATCTAAGAGGTAAGGTCAAGCTGGACAAGCCAGTAACTATGGTTTCAGCCTATAGAAGTGCAGTTGCTAGGGAGTCTATTACTGCAGCAGAGAAGAAGCTGAACAGAATAGCTACTTACAAAGGCACTGTTAGCAGTCCAGGGTTAAGCCCAAGAAATTCTATGGCTCCAGCTAATGGCAGAGATATTAGCTCTGCAACAAGTACCCCAGCCAGAAGATTGTCTCCATCTCAGGTGGAAGAATATAGGAGGAAAGGTCTGTGCTTCAAGTGTGATGAACCTTATACCCCAGGACATAAATGCAAGGGAAAGAGTCTGATGCTGATTGAATGTGAAGAGGTTGAGAGTGAGCAGGAGGAGGAAATTCTCTTAAAACCTAAGGAAGGATTTGGGGAAAATTTACATGAACTTTCACTCAATGCTATGGAAGGGGGTATGTCACCCAGAACCATTAGGCTCTTTGGACAGATAAATAAGAAACCTGTTATGGTGTTATTAGATACTGGTTCCACCCATAATTTCATTGATCCCAAGGTAGTGCAAAGAACTGGGCTGGTGGTCACACCTGAGTTGGTTTTTAATGTCACTATAGCTGGGGATGATAAATTACAAAGTGAAGGGCTATGTAGGTCTGTTTGTTTCAAGTGTCAAGGGCTGGAAATTGTTACTGATTTCCATGTCCTGCCAATAGGAGGATGTCAAATGGTTTTGGGCATAGATTGGCTACAGACCTTGGATGAGATGACTGTGAACTTTAAAGAAAGGAAGGTAAAGATTATTAAAGATAGCCACTCTTGGGAGTTACAGGGGGTATCCTCTAATGACAGGAGATAGTCTCAGCTAAAGCTATGGAGAAAACACTATACCAGTCAGCCAAAGGATGGGTTCTATACATTTGTCAACAAAAAGAAGCTCAATCAGATGCAGAAACTAATCTCCAGTTGCAGTCCTTATGCAAGGAATATGAAAAAGTTTTTGGGGAAGTAATGGGTCTACCTCCCAAGAGAAGTCATGACCATCAAATATCATTAGTCCCTGGTACTGAGCCTATTAACTTGAGACCCTATAGGCATCCCTGGGAACAAAAGAATGTCATAGAAAAGATGGTGGATGAAATGTTGGAGACAGGAATTATCAGGAACAGTAGGAGCCCCTATGCTTCTCCAGTTGTGCTGGTTAAGAAAACTGATGGGGTACTTGGAGGTTGTGTGGACTACAGGGCTTTAAACTAGAAAACAGTC
Source organism: Agave tequilana (assembly GCA_038442645.1). Taxonomy (NCBI): domain Eukaryota; kingdom Viridiplantae; phylum Streptophyta; class Magnoliopsida; order Asparagales; family Asparagaceae; genus Agave; species Agave tequilana. The sequence goes on from JAVJIF010007967.1 coordinate 176,068, forward strand.
AAAGATAAATACCCCATACCCCTAATTGATGAACTGCTTGATGAGTTACATGGGGCACAAATTTTTTCAAAGCTGGACCTGAGGAGTGGATACCATCAAATCAGGATGAGGGAAGAAGACATACCCAAAACAGCTTTCAGGACTCATACTGGGCATTATGAGTATTTGGTCATGCCCTTTGGGCTGACTAATGCTCCTGCTACCTTCCAGGCTTTGATGAATGAACTTTTTAAGCCATACTTGAGGAAGTTTGTGCTCATCTTCTTTGATGATATTCTTGTCTATAGCAGGAACCTGCAGGATCACTTATACCATGTGAGGGTGGTGTTGAACATTTTAAAAGAGAATCAGCTCTTTGCTAAAAGGAGCAAATGCCAATTTGGAGTAACTGAGGTAGCTTATTTGGGGCATGTGGTATCAGCCCAAGGAGTGGCTGTGGATCAAAGTAAGATACAAGCTGTGGTGGACTGGCCAGTTCCCAGAACCTTGAAGGCTTTGAGAGGATTCCTGGGACTGACTGGATATTACAGGAAGTTCATTAAAGGCTATAGTACTCTTGCTGCACCTCTAACTGCTCTTACTAAGAAGCATGCATTTCATTGGGATGGAACAGCACAAAAGGCATTTGAGAATTTAAAAATAGCTCTCACCAATCCACCAGTTCTAGCACTTCCCAATTACACTTCACCCTTTGTAATTGAGTGTGATGCCTCTGCCAGCAGAATTGGTGCAGTCTTAATGCAGGAGAATCATCCCATAGCATATATCAGTCAAGAACTGAAAGCTCCTAATAAGTATGCTTCAGCCTATGAAAGGGAGATGCTGGGATTATTGTTGGCTACCAAGAAATGGAGACAGTATCTATTGGGAAGGGAATTTATAGTGAAAACTGATCATAAACCACTGAAGTATCTCTTGGAACAGAGATTGTATACAGAAGCCCAGCATACATGATTACTGAAATTATGCAATTTCAGATATAAAGTTGAGTACAAAAAAGGAAGGAAAATATAGCTGCTGACAGTCTTTCCAGAAGAGATGAAACTCCTGATATACCTACCCTACTGGAAATATCAGTGGTGGAGTCTGATTGGGTTGAGTTACTAAAAGAAATGGTCAGTACTGATGCCTTCTTCTCTGATTTGAATAGCAAATGGAATGAGGGTCTGTTGGATACTGCTAAGTATCAAAAAAGGGGTGACCTATTCTATTACAAGGGTAAAATCCTCATAAATCCTTCCTCTTCACTCACTCAGTTGTTACTATCTGAGCACCATGATACTCCTGTGGGGGGACACTCTGGATATGAAAAAACTTACCAAAGATTAAAAAGAGTGGTATACTGGCAGGGTATGAAGAACAGTGTCAAAAGGTATATCAGGGAATGTGATGTCTGCCAGAGATCTAAATATGAGAATACTAAACTTGCAGGGTTGTTGCAACTTTGCCTGTTCCTCAAAATGTCTGGGAAGACATCTCCATGGATTTTATAGAGGGTTTGCCAAAGAGTGGGGTAAATCTGTTATCTTTGTCATTGTTGACAGGTTAACAAAATTTGCACACTTTTTGTCTCTCTCTCACCCATATACTGCTAAGTCTGTGGCTGCTGTCTTTATGGATAATATCTACAGTTTATGTGGAATGCCCCAGAGTATAGTTTCTGACAGGGATGATGTGTTTACCAGTGAGTTCTGAAAAGAATTGTGATCTCTACAGGGGACTAAGCTGCTTTCAGTACTTCCTTCCACCCCCAGACTGATGGGCAAACAGAAGTAGTAAACAGGTGTTTAGAAACTACTACGTTGCTTCTGTTTCATAAACCTCAAGAGTGGAGCAAGTGGCTATCCTGGGCTCAATACTGGTATAACACCAGTGGCAGTCTGCTATCAAAATGTCTCCATATCAGGCTGTGTATGGGAAAGTACCCCCCACTATCTCCTCTTATATTCCCAAAACTGCCAGGTTACAGAGTGTTGAGGATGCACTACTGGATAGAGATGCAACCCTTCAACTGTTGAAAGATAACTTGATCCTTGCACAGGACAGAATGAAAAAATGGGCAGACCTGCACAGAACTGAGAGGTCTTTTGAAGTGGGGGCCTGGGTGTTTTGAGATTGCAGCCATACAGGCAGATCTCTGTAGGAGGAAGAAGGGCCCCATAAACTTTCTCCCTTGTTCTATGGTCCATATCAGATCTTGCAAAAAGTGGGTCCAGTTGCTTATAAACTGGAACTGCCTGAGGAAGCTAAAATCCATCCAGTGTTCCATATTTCACAATTGAAAAGAAAGTTGGGTCATAACATTCAGGTCCAAAATCAAGTGCCTTCTCACATTGTGGAAGTGATCAAGGAACTTGACATTATACTGGATAGGAGAATGGTGAAGAGGTTTGGAAAAGCAACCACTGAAGTATTGTCAAATGGAAGCAATTGCCATTGGAAGAAGCCACTTGGGAAGAATTACTGGGAACTGATAAAGAAGTTCCCGTCTTCGACCTTGAGGCAAGGTCGATTTCAAGGGGAGAGCATTGATGCAGTCAGACCCAATTGGTGCATTTCAGACCCTTTATCAGACCCTTATCTACGGATCCATTATCTCTGAGAATTGATTTCGTAATGGGCCGGGTCCGGCTCAGTCTTGAGACTCGGATTCGGGTCCGGCTGAGTCCAGTGATCGACCCGTTAACGAATCTACCCGACCCATTCGTGGCGGGTGGGAATAAATATCGGTTGCCTTCATTTTGGGGATCTATGATGTAATTGCCCTAATTTGGGTCAAGAGCTGAGCTTAGCTCTGTAACTGAGATCAATAAAATCCCAACTCCCTTCTTCTTCCTCCAAAATCTCCTCTGGTGCTGCCCGTTCTCCCTGTTCTTTTGCTTCTGCAGGTCGAGATGCCGCCGAGGAAACGCCACCGCTACCAGCGGTCATCGCCGACGCTCTGGAGGACGGCGAAGGCGTATCAGTGTGAGAGGGGGGAGCATGCACATGTTATTATTTCTGTATGTTTCTTGCCATCCAACTGTGTCTACTTGTCTCTCCTCTTCTCCAATTTCTTCCCCATCTCCTCTATCTATAATCTTTTAATGAAAGGTTGGAAATCTGAAGCGTTGGTTTTAGTTTTGGGTTTTCATCAAAATCTACCTAGAGGATCAAATGAAAGTGTAATCTTAACTTTTATAGACATAGAAGATCAAAGTTTCTTTTTTCCTTTTTCTTTTTGTGATAGTGTGGGAGCATGCACATTCCTTGTGCTTTCTGTTTCTGATCATCCGACGGCGTCTCTTTGTTTGTCTTCTCTCTCTATCAGATGGTACTATGATAAATCTTGTGGACTTAAGATTTTGATGGTCGGGTCAATGAGATAAGGGGCCTTTAATTGCACAATGGGTTTTGATGTGGGTGGATTTCACTGCGTCAAAGGTTGACCTAATATAATTCAGTCTGTTCAAATTTTGGCCATTAACATGAAAGGATTATCTTCTTCATGAGGTGGTCAATGGACATGGGACATGAGCATGCATGAGTAGATGGGTACTGTTAGTTCAGATAATAAGCTAATTGGATTATTGGGTTTACATGCTCTTAACCCCATACCCGCTGTATTATCTATATATTGAGGTGATCTCTCTAATAAAGTATGCTTTTTCAGGGTTTATTTGCTGACATGGTATCAGAGCTTGTTAAACTCTAGCTGCATCTCCCCCATCTCCTCCTTTTCTTTTTTTCTTCAATCAACTTTTCTCTCTTTTTCTCTCCTCACCAGTTTTCCCTTCACCGCCACACCCCCCACCATCAGCATAGGCCTTGTCGACAACTTCTGCATGCTTCCCTGAACCTGCAAGCATCCCGACATCAACCCGAGCCCTCGCTGACAACTTCTGCACCATCATTACTCTTGGATCTCCGCAGCAATTACCTGCTCCTGGGGACTGTATTTTGCTCGCAGAAGGCTTCTGCAGTGCCGCCAACACCTCTAACAATTCTGATTCTGGTTCTGGTTCTGACTCTGATTCTGATTGTGGTTCTGATTGCTTGATTCTGATTCTGGTTCTGATCTAACACTCTGATCTACCATTCCTTGGTTCTGATTCTGATCTACAAAGCCCTGCGAGGGCACCAGAACCCTCGCAGAAGCCCCGAAAGAGCTCTTGTTGTTGCCTAACTGCTCTTACTGCCTCTCGATTCCTCCATTGCCCAAATCGGGTAATCTATAATTTGATGGATTTGTTTCACTGCTTTTTTGGCTGTTTTGATGCTAAAATCAGTTATTTTTACATGATCTTATCTGAACTGGCTGGTTCTCTGAGTGCTTAGTGCTTTGCTTACTACTGGCTGATTTTTGGTGATCTATCTAATTGGCTATGATGTCTGAGACAACGAGTTCCTCCTCCACTCTGATCTCCTCACCGACTGTTGAGACTTATGTATCCAAAACGATGTTGGGGAGTACAGTGAAGTTAAAGGCTCTTAACTACTTGTTGTGGGCACATACATTCCGCATATTTATTGATGCTCAGAATAAATGGCTCACCTCCTTCAGACTCCACCTGCTGATACAGATCCACTTATGTGACCTGGCTTACTAGAGATTATTTTGTAATGACCTGGATCCTCAACAGTCTGGAAGAGAAGATTAGTGGTAGTGTAATATTCTTTACTATTGCTAAAGAGATATGAGATACACTGAAGGTGATGTATGGCAAGGAGAAGAAATTCTTGAGGGTGTTTGAGATTTATGAGTGCTTGTTTAAGCTCAAACAGGAAATAGATCTGTTCTTGAGTTCTATAGAAAATTAAGGGTTTGATTGATGAGTTAGAGATGCATCAGCCTGCTGTTACTAATGCAACGACACTGAGGGGATATCGTCAGGATCTCACAGTGTCGAAGTTCCTATTGGCTTAAGTCCTACTTTACGATCCCCAAGTGTGGGTCAGATACTGAGAGGAGATAATATTCCATGTTGATTGTGATTTCTCTAGAGCTATGTGGGTATCTATTGGAGCTGATACTGGAGCTGATGTTTCCTCTGCACTATCTATTGAGCAGTCTGTCATGATTTCTAGGCGCGACAGAGATCGTGGGCGCGATCGCGATTTGGAGGAGGACGAGGACGTGGACGTGGATCCTTTGGAAGTGGACGTGCTTCTTATGGTGGCAGACAGGCTGTTGGTGGTGAAGGCTCCCGACAATGTAAGCATTGGGGGAGGAACAACCACATTCAGAGAAGTGCTTAGAGAAGTTTGGTCGCGCTGAATGGACACAGCTAGTTGATGACGACACTCCTGCATCTGGTGATACTATTCATGCTCCTACTACTTCAACTGCTCATTTGGTTCTTCTGGCCCTTCCACGATTGTTTGTCTCAGGCAGAATACGATAGACACGTTAGTTCGATGTCTCTCAGAATAGTCATTTAACAACTCATGCATTCTCTTCAGGTATGCACGCCCAATATGCCCCTCCTAAAGCCCTAGATTTAGACTTAGGAGCCTCATCCCACATGACACGTATTAAACAAAAAATTATTTCATTAAAATTTTCAAATACCTACCCTTCTGTTAAAATTATGATGGTACCCAGTCGCCTGTATTAGGCAATATAGTAGTTTAGGTACTCCATCTTAATCCTTACTGATGTCCTGTATGTTCCATAATTTTCCGTTAGCCTATTGTCTATTAGTCATTTTACCAAA
>JAVJIF010007968.1:0-206062 GCA_038442645.1 Agave tequilana
TATACAAACATATAACCGAAGCATAAGATCCAAATTTAAGATAGTAATTAACTGTAACAGACAGCCAAAGTTAGTCGACTAAGGTCAAGGGAGTAGTCGACTAATAGAAGGGTTAGTCGACTAACAGTAGGGTTTAGTCGACTAAAACTGTGTAACAGAGAGTTGGGTTTCTGATTCAGGAAATGGTAGTCGACTAGGTTAGGAGGGGTAGTCGACTAATAGAAGGGTCAAGTCGACTAACAGACACTTAAGTCGACTAAATCTGTGAAACAGAGAGTTGGGTTTGGTTTCAGAAAAAGGGGTGGTCGACTAGGGTCAAGGTATAGTCGACTAATAGGGGTCTATAGTCGACTAATAAATAAGATGAGTCGACTAAAACTGTGGATCAGAAAAGGTTACGTTTCAATCTAAGGGTCTCTAGTCGACTAGGTTCTAGGTCAAGTCGACTAAAACTGGTCAAAAACAGAACGCAGAACAGAATTCGCTGGTTGCGTTTGATGGTCTAAAAATGTGATTTTATGGCATAGAACACACAAGATAGGAGGATACAATTATACTAGGAATGAAACAAGTCTTGGTGAGTAAGAATACTCACTAGGATTGGTTATGTGAAGCTTGATCCAAGGTGATAAATCCGACGAAGAGAGAGATGATCCCAATCCAAAGGAAGTAGCTTGATTGAGGTTGAAGATGAAGATCTTGTTGATGCTTGAGGTGGAGATGATGACCTAGGTGATGCCCTAGATGAAGCTCTTGAAGTTGGTGGTTGAGTTTGAGGTGAAGGGGAATTTTGGTGTGGGCTTTCTCTTTGATGAAATGAAGAAAAAAAAGGAAAGAAGTGTAAAGGAGTGGTTTATATATGTTTTTGGAATTTGTGAAGGAGTTGTAATTAGAGTAGATGAGAGGGGGTTTTGTGCAAATGGGGGGTGAGGTGAGTGTCCTTCTCCTTGGCCACTTGGCCGGCCATGGGAGAGAGAGAGAGAGATGCATTAATGGTGGAGGTAGGTGGAAATGAGTGGAGAGGAATAATGGAATTTTGGAAAAATAGTGGAAATGGAAAAGTTTGTGGTTGTGGAGGAAGGAAGGAAAAATAAGGGAAAAGGAAAAATGGAAAAGAAATGATAAAGAGAAGATGTTTTCTCTTGGACTCAAAATGAAACTGTTGAAAATACAGATACCCGGGTCCAAGTCAAGAATACGGAAAACAATTCGGAAAATACCGGAATCGTCCGAAATTCAAGTATCTCGGAACGACTCGCAAATTTACCCAAAAATCAATAATAATATATGAAGACTCATAGTGAAATCCTTTTTAAGAAATACTTTATAGTTTTAAAACTAAAAATCCCGGAATCAGTTACCTACCGACTCCGATGGAATTTTCATAAAATCGTAAAATCCTCAGAAAAAGAATGTAAGTAGAAAATAGGATTCTAAGGAATAATGCCTAAAGGACCATCATGAAATTCCAAACAGTTTGAGAATTAAAAATCCGGGAATCGGTCAGCGGCACTGGCCGACACCGGTTTTGAAGATTTTCAACTTAATCACAGGAATTCCAGAAAATCATAGAAAATCCAAAATATTGGAAAACGATGTTTAAAACTGAAATCGGTCGAATCGGATAACCAGAATGTTTAAAACAAGTAAAATTCTGAGATCGAGTCCCCGGCTCAGACTAAGGCTGACTCCGAGTTCACCGATCCAAATCCAAGGCAAAACAATCATATAAGGAATTCATAATACAGAATAAATACAGGAAACAAATCGAAAAATACGATCAAAAATCTGAATACGCAACTAAGTACGTATTCGGGAACGGGGTATTACAATCCACCCACCTTACAAAAATTGCGTCCTCGCAATTTCATTAAGGGGTGAAATGAACACAAAGGGGACAAAGGCTGAATAAAGGGCTCATAAAACCAAAACAGGGAATAAGATGAATACAGGAAGGATCAGGATGGAAAATGAAAGAATGATAAGAGAAAAACATTTAGAATGATAATCAACTCAAATGTAAGACATGGGGTAGGGGTTACCATGATATCCCTAAGGCTTCTGATCTGGATACTGGTCTTCACGTTCTGCTGCATCGCCTGATGCCTCTGCTGCCATGTTGTGAACTTGACCTCTACCTTGATCTGCTCTAGCTCTCATTCCCCTCTGCTGATGATCATACCGTTGGGGTGGTAATGGAACTCTTCGATCAACAGGTTCAGGGTTCCTCCTCAGTGGCGGCGCTGGAAGTGCTGGAGCTGGATGAGCTGGGGCTGGAAGAGCTGGTCTGACTGGTGCCGCATGTCCAAACTTTCTGTACTGGCAATCCCTGAGCGTATGACTCCCTTTCCCACATGCCAAACATAATCCATTGGCCATTCGACAATCCCTCTTATAATGTCCGGGCCTGTGGCAGAAGTTGCATACAATCTGAGACAGAGGAGGTTGGAATGGTCTCTCCATCATCGGGCCATGGGTTGCCCTATCTGCATCCTCCTCATCCATCAACTCAAAAGGCCTCTTCTTGGCCTGGTTCCTCATCTGGTTTGCTTGCTTCTTCTCCAGTCCACGCTCCACTTCTCGAGTTATGGTGAGAACTTCTGAATAGGTCTTCAGCTGTTGGGGCATCAAGAATACTTGTATGTCCATCTGTAGGCCTTGCTGGAATCTGCTTGCCCGCTTCTCCTCATCCGTCACCATATACGGAGCAAAGCGGCTGAGTCTGAGAAATTCCGCGGCATACTCATCCACGGACTTGCTCCCTTGCTGAAGTCTGATAAACTGCTCTTCCATGTCTTTCTGAGCTGTGACAGGGAAGAATCTGCTATAGAAACTCTTGGAGAACGTGTCCCAAGTGACAGGCTTCTCCAACCTTGCCTCCTCAGCTAGCCACCAAGTTCTAGCTATATCCTTCAATTGAATCTTGGCGACCTCCACTTGGTTTTCCTCTGGGACACGGGCTGCATTCAACAAGTCTGATGTGTCGGTCAACCATTGCTCAGCATCCAAGGGTTTCTCTCCACCCGTGAATATGGCTGGCTGCAGCCTCCTGAAGTCTGATATATTCCCCGGCCTCTGTTCTTTAGGTGCTGCTATCTCTTGCCGGAGAAGCTCGGTCTGCTGCTGCTGGTTCTCCATCATCATCTGGATAACCCTCAATATATCCACATTCTCTCCCGCTGCTCCATTCGATGCTGGTCCAGAGTTGCTACGACCCGATCTTCTATCCATGCCTAGTTGATGAAGACTGACTGGAAAGTGGTGGAAAAATGGAAGGATTTCAGGATATGAAGGAAGGAATCAAGAAGAATTAGATGAATCAAGAAGGACTAGATAACTTTGTACATTGTAGTTGGCATTAGCAAATTACTAGAATTTGCCGCATGATTGTACTATAGGTGGGAGAGCCTAAGCTCTGATACCAACCTGTAACGCCCCGATTCCACGGATACGGGGACGTCACTGCAACGTATATACGTAGGTCAGAAAGTGCCCCCACGTATATACGCTAAGCATAAAAGTACAAGCAAGAGATCAGAGTACAACACAGAGCGTGGTATACATACACATGCCAACATAAAAGGTACATATACAAAGTCATCACAGTGTATGATAAAATATTACACATTCCATGTATCTTTTATCACAACCAAGTCCAAAAGTAAAATATACAATAAAGATACAAAATGCTCACGAGAAGGGTGAAGATCCCGTGAGTCAAAAGGAGTCTGGCACGAAGGAAGTAGAGCTAGTCTGCCTGCTCACTAAAGAAAGCTCGATCTACTGTGGACAGCTCCACTTCGATCCAAGCTTCAACCTGAACATACAAATCCAAGGGAGTCAGGACCTCCCAACAATGAACAGGCTACAGCCAATGGCTAAGTGACAAGAGTAGAAAGGTTAGAACACAAGTAAGGCAGATATGAACGAGTGAATCATAAAATAGGAAATCCAGGTTAAAACTGATTATAAGCAAGATTGATTGTATGCGCTTAAGTCACGGTCCCATGAGACTAATACATCGAAGGAATAATCCAAACAAGGAAACCCTCATCTATATACCTTTATCTCATGCCACAGAAATCCAAGCGCATAGAATCAAAGTTGCAAATCATATGAAAGTCAAACAGGAATACATAACAAGAATACTAAGAATCATAGCTAGAAGCATAACTGGAATAACGGGAATCATAATAAGTATCACAACTGGAAACATAACTGGAATCATGACTGGAATATCAAGAATCATAATAAGATCCATAACGGTTATCAATTATTATTATAACTCGTCTAACCCATATATCTAGGTATGTGTCTCGGTATCGATCCCAACCCACATACATCCATATATAAAAAAGTCGAGGGTTGTTATCGGAAGCTGATGGAGAACTGATATAGCTTCTTATAGTAGTTCCCATACACCTGGGACCAGTTTTGAAGGCCCAAAGTCCCCCTAACAGTAATCTGTGGGCCCAAAGTCCCACTAACAGTACCGCCAATATGTCATATTCCCATACTATAAGCAAGATATCATTCCGGCATCCATCACTTCCTCCCATACCCATACAAGTTGTAGCTTATTAAGATTATCAGGTTACGGGAATAAACAGTCATAACAGTAATAGCCCTACAGATTCAAGAGGTGGCCCCCACAGATTCAAGAGGTGGCCCCCACCGTGAGGTGTGGCACTTTGTTCCATGTGGCACTTTGTTCTGAGGGAGTGGATTCTAGAGGTGGCCCCCACCGAGTATGGTGTGGCACTTAGTTCCATAAACAAGACAGGATTCCCGTAAACATAATAATTACAAAGTCAGGTGTATCATGCTTGGTTTTAAAAGATAGCATGACAAGGTGGTGATATATCACAATCAATAAAACATAACAATAGATTGATAATAGGCCGGGTCAGTCAAGACATAACAAGAGGTCTAGTAGAGTGGTGGTATGTCAGGTGGTCAAGTGATAACACATTGGAGGTCAGGTGATATACATGTGTTAAAAGGAAACATGAAACTGACAGTTCAGAATTATGGCAAGACAAGTGGAAACCTAGGGACATTGCAGAGTTCGACGACCTCGAAGGGTCCGCCACGCATGGTATTAAATAAAGAAGCAAGAACATCACATGCATGGTACAAGCATAATAATGAAACAAGCAAATGCGAGGCAATACGTAAACATAGAAATGTGAAGCAACAAGAAGTAATACACATCAAGTAATAGGTCATGAAGTACAATATACAAACATATAACCGAAGCATAAGATCCAAATTTAAGATAGTAATTAACTGTAACAGACAGCCAAAGTTAGTCGACTAAGGTCAAGGGAGTAGTCGACTAATAGAAGGGTTAGTCGACTAACAGTAGGGTTTAGTCGACTAAAACTGTGTAACAGAGAGTTGGGTTTCTGATTCAGGAAATGTTAGTCGACTAGGTTAGGAGGGGTAGTCGACTAATAGAAGGGTCAAGTCGACTAACAGACACTTAAGTCGACTAAATCTGTGAAACAGAGAGTTGGGTTTGGTTTCAGAAAAAGGGGTGGTCGACTAGGGTCAAGGTATAGTCGACTAATAGGGGTCTATAGTCGACTAATAAATAAGATGAGTCGACTAAAACTGTGGATCAGAAAAGGTTACGTTTCAATCTAAGGGTCTCTAGTCGACTAGGTTCTAGGTCAAGTCGACTAAAACTGGTCAAAAACAGAACGCAGAACAGAATTCGCTGGTTGCGTTTGATGGTCTAAAAATGTGATTTTTATGGCATAAGAACACAAGATAGGAGGATACAATTATACTAGGAATGAAACAAGTCTTGGTGAGTAAGAATACTCACTAGGATTGGTTATGTGAAGCTTGATCCAAGGTGATAAATCCGACGAAGAGAGAGATGATCCCAATCCAAAGGAAGTAGCTTGATTGAGGTTGAAGATGAAGATCTTGTTGATGCTTGAGGTGGAGATGATGACCTAGGTGATGCCCTAGATGAAGCTCTTGAAGTTGGTGGTTGAGTTTGAGGTGAAGGGGAATTTTGGTGTGGGCTTTCTCTTTGATGAAATGAAGAAAAAAAAGGAAAGAAGTGTAAAGGAGTGGTTTATATATTTTTTGGAATTTGTGAAGGAGTTGTAATTAGAGTAGATGAGAGGGGGTTTTGTGCAAATGGGGGGTGAGGTGAGTGTCCTTCTCCTTGGCCACTTGGCCGGCCATGGGAGAGAGAGAGAGAGATGCATTAATGGTGGAGGTAGGTGGAAATGAGTGGAGAGGAATAATGGAATTTTGGAAAAATAGTGGAAATGGAAAAGTTTGTGGTTGTGGAGGAAGGAAGGAAAAATAAGGGAAAAGGAAAAATGGAAAAGAAATGATAAAGAGAAGATTTTTTCTCTTGGACTCAAATGAAACTGTTGAAAATACAGATACCCGGGTCCAAGTCAAGAATACGGAAAACAATTCGGAAAATACCGGAATCGTCCGAAATTCAAGTATCTCGGAACGACTCGCAAATTTACCCAAAAATCAATAATAATATATGAAGACTCATAGTGAAATCCTTTTTAAGAAATACTTTATAGTTTAAAACTAAAAATCCCGGAATCAGTTACCTACCGACTCCGATGGAATTTTCATAAAATCGTAAAATCCTCAGAAAAAGAATGTAAGTAGAAAATAGGATTCTAAGGAATAATGCCTAAAGGACCATCATGAAATTCCAAACAGTTTGAGAATTAAAAATCCGGGAATCGGTCAGCGGCACTGGCCGACACCGGTTTGAAGATTTTCAACTTAATCACAGGAAATTCCAGAAAATCATAGAAAATCCAAAATATTGGAAAACGATGTTTAAAACTGAAATCGGTCGAATCGGATAACCAGAATGTTTAAAACAAGTAAAATTCTGAGATCGAGTCCCCGGCTCAGACTAAGGCTGACTCCGAGTTCACCGATCCAAATCCAAGGCAAAACAATCATATAAGGAATTCATAATACAGAATAAATACAGGAAACAAATCGAAAATACGATCGAAAATCTGAATACGCAACTAAGTACGTATTCCGGGAACGGGGTATTACAATCCACCCACCTTACAAAAATTGCGTCCTCGCAATTTCATTAAGGGGTGAAATGAACACAAAGGGGACAAAGGCTGGAATAAAGGGCTCATAAAACCAAAACAGGGAATAAGATGAATACAGGAAGGATCAGGATGGAAAATGAAAGAATGATAAGAGAAAAACATTAGAATGATAATCAACTCAAATGTAAGACATGGGGTAGGGGTTACCATGATATCCCTAAGGCTCCTGATCTGGATACTGGTCTTCACGTTCTGCTGCATCGCCTGATGCCTCTGCTGCCATGTTGTGAACTTGACCTCTACCTTGATCTGCTCTAGCTCTCATTCCCCTCTGCTGATGATCATACCGTTGGGGTGGTAATGGAACTCTTCGATCAACAGGTTCAGGGTTCCTCCTCAGTGGCGGCGCTGGAAGTGCTGGAGCTGGATGAGCTGGGGCTGGAAGAGCTGGTCTGACTGGTGCCGCATGTCCAAACTTTCTGTACTGGCAATCCCTGAGCGTATGACTCCCTTTCCCACATGCCAAACATAATCCATTGGCCACTCGACAATCCCTCTTATAATGTCCGGGCCTGTGGCAGAAGTTGCATACAATCTGAGACAGAGGAGGTTGGAATGGTCTCTCCATCATCGGGCCATGGGTTGCCCTATCTGCATCCTCCTCATCCATCAACTCAAAAGGCCTCTTCTTGGCCTGGTTCCTCATCTGGTTTGCTTGCTTCTTCTCCAGTCCACGCTCCACTTCTCGAGCTATGGTGAGAACTTCTGAATAGGTCTTCAGCTGTTGGGGCATCAAGAATACTTGTATGTCCATCTGTAGGCCTTGCTGGAATCTGCTTGCCCGCTTCTCCTCATCCGTCACCATATACGGAGCAAAGCGGCTGAGTCTGAGAAATTCCGCGGCATACTCATCCACGGACTTGCTCCCTTGCTGAAGTCTGATAAACTGCTCTTCCATGTCTTTCTGAGCTGTGACAGGGAAGAATCTGCTATAGAAACTCTTGGAGAACGTGTCCCAAGTGACAGGCTTCTCCAACCTTGCCTCCTCAGCTAGCCACCAAGTTCTAGCTATATCCTTCAATTGAATCTTGGCGACCTCCACTTGGTTTTCCTCTGGGACACGGGCTGCATTCAACAAGTCTGATGTGTCGGTCAACCATTGCTCAGCATCCAAGGGTTTCTCTCCACCCGTGAATATGGCTGGCTGCAGCCTCCTGAAGTCTGATATATTCCCCGGCCTCTGTTCTTTAGGTGCTGCTATCTCTTGCCGGAGAAGCTCGGTCTGCTGCTGCTGGTTCTCCATCATCATCTGGATAACCCTCAATATATCCACATTCTCTCCCGCTGCTCCATTCGATGCTGGTCCAGAGTTGCTACGACCCGATCTTCTATCCATGCCTAGTTGATGAAGACTGACTGGAAAGTGGTGGAAAAATGGAAGGATTTCAGGATATGAAGGAAGGAATCAAGAAGAATTAGATGAATCAAGAAGGACTAGATAACTTTGTACATTGTAGTTGGCATTAGCAAATTACTAGAATTTGCCGCATGATTGTACTATAGGTGGGAGAGCCTAAGCTCTGATACCAACCTGTAACGCCCCGATTCCACGGATACGGGGACGTCACTGCAACGTATATACGTAGGTCAGAAAGTGCCCCCACGTATATACGCTAAGCATAAAAGTACAAGCACGGGATCAGAGTACAACACAGAGCGTGGTATACATACACATGCCAACATAAAAGGTACATATACAAAGTCATCACAGTGTATGATAAAATATTACACATTCCATGTATCTTTTATCACAACCAAGTCCAAAAGTAAAATATACAATAAAGATACAAAATGCTCACGAGAAGGGTGAAGATCCCGTGAGTCAAAAGGAGTCTGGCACGAAGGAAGTAGAGCTAGTCTGCCTGCTCACTAAAGAAAGCTCGATCTACTGTGGACAGCTCCACTTCGATCCAAGCTTCAACCTGAACATACAAATCCAAGGGAGTCAGGACCTCCCAACAATGAACAGGCTACAGCCAAATGGCTAAGTGACAAGAGTAGAAAGGTTAGAACACAAGTAAGGCAGATATGAACGAGTGAATCATAAAACAGGAAATCCAGGTTAAAACTGATTATAAGCAAGATTGATTGTATGCGCTTAAGTCACGGTCCCATGAGACTAATACATCGAAGGAATAATCCAAACAAGGAAACCCTCATCTATATACCTTTATCTCATGCCACAGAAATCCAAGCGCATAGAATCAAAGTTGCAAATCATATGAAAGTCAAACAGGAATACATAACAAGAATACTAAGAATCATAGCTAGAAGCATAACTGGAATAACGGGAATCATAATAAGTATCACAACTGGAAACATAACTGGAATCATGACTGGAATATCAAGAATCATAATAAGATCCATAACGGTTATCAATTATTATTATAACTCGTCTAACCCATATATCTAGGTATGTGTCTCGGTATCGATCCCAACCCACATACATCCATATATAAGAAAGTCGAGGGTTGTTATCGGAAGCTGATGGAGAACTGATATAGCTTCTTATAGTAGTTCCCATACACCTGGGACCAGTTTTGGAGGCCCAAAGTCCCCCTAACAGTAATCTGTGGGCCCAAAGTCCCACTAACAGTACCGCCAATATGTCATATTCCCATACTATAAGCAAGATATCATTCCGGCATCCATCACTTCCTCCCATACCCATACAAGTTGTAGCTTATTAAGATTATCAGGTTACGGGAATAAACAGTCATAACAGTAATAGCACTACAGATTCAAGAAGTGGCCCCCACAGATTCAAGAGGTGGCCCCCACCGTGAGGTGTGGCACTTTGTTCCATGTGGCACTTTGTTCTGAGGGAGTGGATTCTAGAGGTGGCCCCCACCGAGTATGGTGTGGCACTTAGTTCCATAAAACAAGACAGGATTCCCGTAAACATAATAATTACAAAGTCAGGTGTATCATGCTTGGTTTTAAAAGATAGCATGACAAGGTGGTGATATATCACAATCAATAAACATAACAATAGATTGATAATAGGCCGGGTCAGTCAAGACATAACAAGAGGTCTAGTAGAGTGGTGGTATGTCAGGTGGTCAAGTGATAACACATTGGAGGTCAGGTGATATACATGTGTTAAAAGGAAACATGAAACTGACAGTTCAGAATTATGGCAAGACAAGTGGAAACCTAGGGACATTGCAGAGTTCGACGACCTCGAAGGGTCCGCCACGCATGGTATTAAATAAAGAAGCAAGAACATCACATGCATGGTACAAGCATAATAATGAAACAAGCAAATGCGAGGCAATACGTAAACATAGAAATGTGAAGCAACAAGAAGTAATACACATCAAGTAATAGGTCATGAAGTACAATATACAAACATATAACCGAAGCATAAGATCCAAATTTAAGATAGTAATTAACTGTAACAGACAGCCAAAGTTAGTCGACTAAGGTCAAGGGAGTAGTCGACTAATAGAAGGGTTAGTCGACTAACAGTAGGGTTTAGTCGACTAAAACTGTGTAACAGAGAGTTGGGTTTCTGATTCAGGAAATGTTAGTCGACTAGGTTAGGAGGGGTAGTCGACTAATAGAAGGGTCAAGTCGACTAACAGACACTTAAGTCGACTAAATCTGTGAAACAGAGAGTTGGGTTTGGTTTCAGAAAAAGGGTGGTCGACTAGGGTCAAGGTATAGTCGACTAATAGGGGTCTATAGTCGACTAATAAATAAGATGAGTCGACTAAAACTGTGGATCAGAAAAGGTTACGTTTCAATCTAAGGGTCTCTAGTCGACTAGGTTCTAGGTCAAGTCGACTAAAACTGGTCAAAAACAGAACGCAGAACAGAATTCGCTGGTTGCGTTTGATGGTCTAAAAATGTGATTTTTATGGCATAAGAACACAAGATAGGAGGATACAATTATACTAGGAATGAAACAAGTCTTGGTGAGTAAGAATACTCACTAGGATTGGTTATGTGAAGCTTGATCCAAGGTGATAAATCCGACGAAGAGAGAGATGATCCCCAATCCAAAGGAAGTAGCTTGATTGAGGTTGAAGATGAAGATCTTGTTGATGCTTGAGGTGGAGATGATGACCTAGGTGATGCCCTAGATGAAGCTCTTGAAGTTGGTGGTTGAGTTTGAGGTGAAGGGGAATTTTGGTGTGGGCTTTCTCTTTGATGAAATGAAGAAAAAAAAGGAAAGAAGTGTAAAGGAGTGGTTTATATATGTTTTTGGAATTTGTGAAGGAGTTGTAATTAGAGTAGATGAGAGGGGGTTTTGTGCAAATGGGGGGTGAGGTGAGTGTCCTTCTCCTTGGCCACTTGGCCGGCCATGGGAGAGAGAGAGAGAGATGCATTAATGGTGGAGGTAGGTGGAAATGAGTGGAGAGGAATAATGGAATTTTGGAAAAATAGTGGAAATGGAAAAGTTTGTGGTTGTGGAGGAAGGAAGGAAAAATAAGGGAAAAGGAAAAATGGAAAAGAAATGATAAAGAGAAGATGTTTTCTCTTGGACTCAAAATGAAACTGTTGAAAATACAGATACCCGGGTCCAAGTCAAGAATACGGAAAACAATTCGGAAAATACCGGAATCGTCCGAAATTCAAGTATCTCGGAACGACTCGCAAATTTACCCAAAATCAATAATAATATATGAAGACTCATAGTGAAATCCTTTTTAAGAAATACTTTATAGTTTTAAAACTAAAAATCCCGGAATCAGTTACCTACCGACTCCGATGGAATTTTCATAAAATCGTAAAATCCTCAGAAAAAGAATGTAAGTAGAAAATAGGATTCTAAGGAATAATGCCTAAAGGACCATTATGAAATTCCAAACAGTTTGAGAATTAAAAATCTGGGAATCGGTCAGCGGCACTGGCCGACACCGGTTTTGAAGATTTTCAACTTAATCACAGAAAATTCCAGAAAATCATAGAAAATCCAAAATATTGGAAAACGATGTTTAAAACTGAAATCGGTCGAATCGGATAACCAGAATGTTTAAAACAAGTAAAATTCTGAGATCGAGTCCCCGGCTCAGACTAAGGCTGACTCCGAGTTCACCGATCCAAATCCAAGGCAAAACAATCATATAAGGAATTCATAATACAGAATAAATACAGGAAACAAATCGAAAAATACGATCGAAAATCTGAATACGCAACTAAGTACGTATTCCGGGAACGGGGTATTACAATACATCTCCAAAAATATATATCCAAATACATGTAAATAACAAACTCTCCCAATCTCACCTAGCCCTCATAATCGCCCCTGCTAGCACTGTTATCGCTCCCATTGCTAGGTTGCCTGATGCTTTGTTGATTCACCATAAACTGAGTCATGACTGCTGCATCTCTCACTGAGCAGCCTCCAAACTGGCGATCTTTTGACGGTCCTCCTCCGACTGCTACCTCATGGTCTGAACCTGCTGCTCAAGTTGGGCGATGTAGGCATCCCTCCTAGCGGGCCTGGTGCCTCTGGGAACATCCACGTGCAGTTCAAGCCTCGTCACATATCCAAATGTCTCGAGAGTCGCTCGTGTGCTGGCGATACTCTCGTCTGCCATCTGCTATCGGCACATCATAATGTCTCTTGAGCTGGAACTGAAAATTATCAAAGATATTAAAGGTATAATTAAATTTCTATCATTTTCGTACAAATATAAGGATAAATAAACAAAATTTTAATACTTACACCAACATATATGGCTTCATCGATGACTAGCTTGCCTTGGGTGCGAGGCATGGGAAGCGCGCCCTCAGGAGCATCGAGTGCATTTATCTTCAACAATTCCTTGTTGTAGATCTCTTTTGTGCTCGGCTCCCTCCTGCAGGCCTCTCTCTATTATAAATGCAAGAACTTGACAAATGCATGCTCAAACTTGTAAAATTTTAGCAATGAGGTCATATAAACAAGTGTTAACCTAATCAATAGTATCACATTAGCAAGTGGTATATGGTTTCAATGATTAATAACAAATCCAACAGAAACCCTAATAACATGAGCATCCAAAAACCCTAATCAAGAAGCTAATACTAACAAGTAACCTACTAAGAAGGAGAGGAAAAAAAAAACCTAATTAAAGAAAATGAATCTAATAGAAAATTGTTAAAATAAATAATAAAGGGGGAGAGAGAAATTACCCAATCGGGAAGGATGAGGTCGGTAGTAGGAGGAGGCCGGTGGAGGGAGTGGGCCGACCGGGGAGGGGGAGGCAGGGAGAGGGAGGACGCCAGGGACTGGAGGAAGCCAGGGAGGGAGATGAGGAAGGGAGGAGGCGGCTCCGATCGAGAGAGGGGAGAGGGAAGAAAGGGGAGAATTGGGGGAAAATTCAACCAAATAAGATCTACAGATTGCGTTGAATTTTCGACGCAATATATTTTGCGTCGAGTATTTGACGTAGATTGAAAACATTGTGTCAAATATTCGACGCTATATTCCCGTGAAAAATTCCGCTAAATTTTTTTGCGGGAATTATTTAGTTCGCGTCGAAAAGTCGAAGCAATGATGTACGCTTTGTGTCAATCGACGTAGACTTTTATAATTTAGCGTCAATCTTTTGATGCAACATTATGATTTTTTTTATTATCAGCAAATAAGTGCTGATTTTTTTACACATTGCGTCGAATTTGCGTTTTTTGGCGCAAATTGTGCATCCAATTATTTTTTGACGTAATTTTTTTCGCCGCAATTCAGCTGTTTTCTAGTGGTGCCTCTCCCCGTCCTTGAGCAAATTCATAACACCCCTTCGCCTGCCGCCGCCGCCGCCGCTGTCTTCCTCGTTGATTTCCACCACTGTGGTATACTAGTGGCTAACTAGTTACTCTTTTTATGTACCTAAGGCTAGCATAGTGTCTCCCCTCTCATCTAGAATTTCTCAAACTATTGCCTAAACGGTCAAATAATCCACGCTAGGCCAGCTACAACAGTTTCCCTTGTATTTGTTAATTTCTCACAACTTCACTTTGCACTGTGGCCCAGTCCGATATGGGCCTCCTGGCTCAGACAAAAGGAATTTAAACCGGACCCAGAGCTGCAAGTGAGGTCGGTGGCAGTGCTCAATTAGGAAACAAATTAGGAGATGTAACAGTTAGTTAGTTAAGCTGCTTAATCTCGACGCAACAGCTCTCTCTCTCCCTCCCTCCCTCCCTCTCTAATAACTCACCCCTGCAAAATTTCTCTCGAACTTTTCCCCCAACCGAGAGCGAGCGACCTCTTCTCTTCTCTTCAACAAAAATCCCGCAGCCTCCCTCTTCTCTTCAACCAAAACCCTAATTATTTTCCCTCTCGCTCTCCTGTTAGAATAAAACTTTAATACTTCATGAATCAATTTCAAGGATTTAGAATCAATTACATCTCAAGAAGAATCTCATAAATAACTATACATATAAATTACATACCTGAAGCCATTAGCGGAATGATGGAGGTATGTTGAAGAAGATCTCAGTCTTTCTCTTTAATCCTTGCAAACCCTAATTGCAAACCCTTCTTCTCTCTGTCTCCTTCTCTTTTCACAAACCCAAGCACAATAATGATGGAACTCACAATAAAAGAGGGAGGGTTGTTTTCTTTTCAGGAGGAGAGATGAGGGTCAACAATTGCAATTAATCCCTTGTGATAAAACCACCCATCATGGTCCCTTGATACCACAAAAGATTATTTAATAACTTTATACAAATGTAACTTTAATTTGGGCATACATAATATCAGTTAACCATAATTAGGGAATCCAATTAATTAGGGTAGTGGGCCACTTAATATTTAATATGAGATTAACATTCTCCCACTTGGACCACTAGCCGATTAAGATAAAAACTTTAGAAAACAAATAAAAGACTCATTTTCAAAACATTTTGACTCCATTGGATTCCATACTGAAAAACTTTGACACGTGATCACGAATTTTAAAAACAACCACTGATAAGCCCAAATAATTAGATACTGTAATACTGCAATTAGCTTGGACCACCAATGTGAGTCATAGCAGTTATACAACATCTATGTCATACTCCCTTCTACGTACCACAACATTGATAACCCTTACTAATTGAGTCCATAACCAAAATGAGCCCTGTAATTTGTCTTGTCAAGACATTTCCTGTTTAACAAACATCCATACATAATATGTGCACACATAATTGGATAACAGGAAATACAGAAACAAACTTTTATTGCGCAATAGTGTCAATTACATAAGTACCAAAACATACATTACAGATTACTCAAAAGACCCATTCTAATAACATATTCTTTGAATGTCTTTGGAGGTAATCCCTTGGTCAATGGATCAGCAACCATTAAAGTAGTACTTATATTCTCAATAGACACCTTTTGTTTCTCAACTCTTTCTCTAACCACCAAGTACTTAAGTTCCATGTGTCTGAAACCACTAGAGTACTTTCCATTCTTAGAGAAGAAAACGGCTGCTGTATTGTCACAAAATATCTTCAGCGGCCTGGCAATAGAATCAACTACACCAAGTGCTGAGATAAAATTACGTAACCATAATGCATGATTCGTGGCCTCAAAACAAGCTATGAACTCAGCCTCCATCGTGGATGAAGCAGTGATAGACTGCTTTACACTCTTCCACGAGATTGCCCCACCCGCCAGCATGAAAATAAAGCCTGAGGTAGACTTCCTGCTATCTGGGCAACCAGCAAAATCTGAGTCCGAATAGCCGATCACTTCTAACTGATCTGATCTCCTATATGTGAGCATATGATCCTTCGTCCCTTGAAGATACCGCATTACTTTCTTTGCCAATTTCCAGTGCTCCATTCCTGGATTACTCTGGTATCTTCCTAACATCCCAACAGCAAAACTGATATCTGGCCTGGTACAAGTATGTGCATACATCAAGCTCCCAACAGCTGACGCATACGGAACTTTCTGCATTTGACCCTTTTCTAAGTCATTTCTAGGACACTGGCTCCCACTTAATTTGTCACCCTTCATAATGGGTGCACAACTGGCTGAACATAATTCCATATGAAATCTTTCCAAGACTTGATTGATATAACCTTTCTGAGACAGTCCTAGCAATCCTCGAGATCTATCCCTGAAGATCTCTATGCCAATGACATAAGTTGCCTCACCCATATCAACCATCTTAAAGTTCTTGGTAAGATAGTCTTTAGTTTCATACAGCAAACCAATATCACTACTGGCTAACAAGATATCATCCACATACAGAACCAAAAAGATAAACTTGCTCCCACTGATCTTCAGATATATACACTGATCAACAGTGTTTTCTGTAAATCCGAAAGAGGTAATGGTATCATTAAACTTTATATATCATTGCCTGGAAGCTTGTTTCAGTCCGTAGATGGATTTCTGTAATTTGCAAGCAAGTGTTCTTGTCCTTTCTTTGCGAACCCTTCAGGTTGCTCCATGTAAATTTCCTCATCCAAATTTCCATTCAGAAAAGCTGTTTTCACATCCATTTGATGTAACTCTAAGTCATAATGAGCTACAAGGGCCATGATGATTCTAAAAGAGTCCTTCTTTGATACTGGAGAGAAGGTTTCTTTATAATCAATGCCTTCTTTCTGAGTGAAACCTTTAGCCACAAGTCTGGCCTTATATCGTTCGATATTGCCTTTGGAGTCGCGCTTGGTCTTAAAGACCCATTTACACCCGACTTTCTTACAGTTATTAGGCAATTCGAACGAGATCCCAGACTTTGTTTTGGTCCATAGATTTCAACTCTTCATTCATAGCATCAATCCATTTACTAGAATCAATGCTTTCAATGGCTTGTGAAAATGAAACTGGATCTTTATTAATCCCAATATCAAAATCAGATTCCTGTAGATACACCACATAATCATCTGAAATGGCAGATCTTCTTTCCCTTTGAGATCTCCTCAAAGCTGCCGGTTGTGGTGGTTCTACAACATTTTCAATGGCGATATCCTCATGAAGTGGTGAACCAATATCATTATGTTGTTCTGGTATCTCAGCTTGATGATCAAGCTGAGGGACAACAATTTCTCTTGAAGTAAAGGGTATTGGGATATTTACCCTTATCACTTCAAGATCTACCTTTCTTGGTTCATCACTCCCACTAATTTCGTCATTCTCAAGGAATCTGGCATTACCAGTTTCAACAATTCTTATACTATGGTTAGGATAATAAAATTTGTACCCTTTAGACTTATCTGGATAACCAATGAAATACCCAGATATGGTCCTTGAGTCTAATTTCTTTTCTTGTGGATTATATATTCTAGCCTCTGCTGGACAACCCCAAACATGTAAATGTCTTAAACTAGGTTTCCTACCAGTCCACAACTCGAAAGGAGTTGTTGAGACTGCTTTACTAGGAACCCTGTTCAAGATATACATAGCAGTCTTTAAGGCTTCATTCCACAATGAATTAGGTACATTAGAGAAGCTCATCATGCTCCTAACCATATCCATAAGTGTTCGGTTTCGCCTTACAGCAACACCATTCTGCTGAGGCGTACCTGGCATTGTGTATTGAGCACAAATACCATGCTTTTCTAGAAATTTGGCAAATGGGCCAGGATTTTGTCCTGACTCATCATATCTTCCATAAAACTCACCACCTCGATCTGATCTTATGATTTTAACTTTTCTATCTAATTGTCTCTCGACTTCTGTAATGAACACCTCAAGGATGTCAACAGCCTGAGACTTTTCATGAATTAGATATACATAACCATAACGAGACAGATCATCTATAAAGGTAATGAAGTATCTCTCTCCCGTAAAACATGGAATAGAGAGTGGTCCGCAAATATCTGTATGAATAATCTCAAGAAGCTCTTTACTTCTTGTGGCACCTTTCTTGGTGTGTTTGGTTTGCTTTCCTTTTATGCAATCCACACAAACACCAAAATCAGTGAAGTCTAGGTTATCCAAAATCCCATTCTTCACTAATCTTTCAATTCTATCCCTGGAGATATGCCCCAGTCGTCTATGCCACAAGATAGAGGATTTTTCATTAATTAAGCCACGTTTAGAACCAACATTCGAATGCAGGGTTAAAAGAGATTGTGCAAACTCATCATTCAAGGAACTTTTATATAAACCATCACATAAAATTCCATGTCCAACCGACATTGAATTAAACATTAAATTGAGTTTTCCACAACTGAATAAAACTGAATATCCAACAACATCCAATTTGGATAATGACATTAAATTCCTAGAAATCGAAGGTACATAAAAAGTGTCAACAAGATCCATCTGATGACCCGTCTCTAAGAGTAGTCGATAAGTTCCAACATACTCGACCTCCACTTTGAGACGGTTCCCCATAAAGACAAATCTTTCACTTTCCTTCGGTTTCCTGGTTGTAAGGAATCCCTGCATTGAATTAGTTATGTGAGTTGTGGCTCCAGAGTCAATCCACCAAGTATTAGAAGGAACTTCAGCAAGATTTGATTCATAACATACAAAAGAAAGATTCATACCTTTCTTTTCGAACCAAGTCTTTCTCTTGTTGCATTCCTTCTTCACATGTCCTTTTCTGCCACAAAAGTAGCATTTGACAGTGAAAGTCCTTCCATGACCCTGGCTACTTTCCCCAGGTTCATTCCCTTTCTTTGGTGGAAACCTCTTACCTCTTCCATACTTTCCCTTCTTATGGATAGCTCCTTGAGATACTGCCAACACCGAGTGATGTCCTTCTTGCCTCAGTCTCACTTCCTCTTGAACACACATACCAGTCAGCTCATTCAGATTCCATTTATCCTTATGAGTATTATAGTGAATCTTGAATGGTCCGAACTGAGGAGGAAGTGAGTTGAGGATGAACTGTACCAAGAAGGATTCATCCACTTTCATTCCCAGTGTTCCTAACTTGGCAGCTTCATCAGTCATATTAAGAATGTGTTGTTGGACTCCTCTACTACCATCATATTTCATGGTAGTTAGTTCAGCCATAAGGGTGCCAGCTAATGACTTATCAGCAGATTTAAACCGGTCTTTTACAGCATTTAAAAGTTCTGATGCATTAGTAGTTTGAGGGAGTGAAGTCTTGATATTGTTGGCAATGGTCATCTTTATGAACATAAGACTGAGTCTGTTCGATCTTTCCCAGGCCTTGGCATGGCTAACCTGATCTGCTGTGCTTTCAGCAGTGACTTCCTCAGGTTTCTCAACTAGTAGAGCCATGTCAAGATCCAGTACACCCAGTGTAAATTGGACATGCTCAAACCATTCAGAAAAGTTTGTACCATCCAGTGCTGGAATGCTAGTTGCATGAGAGTGAAGGGAAGTGGGAACGTTCACTGAAACAAAATAGGACAATGCTCACATTAAGGCCTCGAATCAATACAAAAACATTTAAATTTTATGAAGATGAATTATTGATATCACTTTGATTTCTCCTTTGGGCGAAACCTAAGCATATCTAGCATTCACTCTATATAGGTGAGACCTTTTATCACCTATGTAGGTCTAATATAATTTATGCCACTTAGACAGTAAGTCATGTTACCTTTGGGTATCCAATTCTACACCACTAAGTTGCATAAATTACACTACCCTACCCGGTTCGTAATTATTTGAAAAAGACTCTCCTTTGGGCGAGTCCCAATCTCCTAACTAGAACCGCCATCGAGAATATTATTGACCTTAATGTCACCCTTATTGACAAATCTTTTATGTAGTTGTATATTCATAAGGCTTATTAATATAGGTCACTTTGGCAACTACTAAATCAATAAACCGTATGAATATAAAACTAACCAATAATATTCTCTAATCCTTTAATTGAGTTATTCCATAATACTCCAATGTTGACACTTGACCAATATCAATTAATATTAACACCATAACATTAAATGTGTAACATACATTATGATTGAATTAAATATACATTAGTCGACTGGTCAAGGAACTACTAGTCGACTTGGAACAAAATAAGTCGACTATAGTGGAAGTCCCAGTCGACTAGGGTCAAGTCAAGTCGACTATACATTTTAGGTTAGTCGACTAAGGTAAAGAAAGTCGACTATCAGAGAAAGGTTAGTCGACTAACAGAGAAACAGAGAACCCAACAACTTTCGGGTCAACCTGTTAGTCGACTATAGTGAGGGAATAAGTCGACTATACCATTATTAGTCGACTACTCAAAATATCAAGTCGACTCCTGAAGTGAAACAGAGAGTTCTTAACTTTCTGGAAAAGGACTTAATCGACTAGTGTTATGGGCTAGTCGACTAACAGGCGACGAAACAATTATGAAATGGTAGTTCCTGTTTAATCGACTGAAGTCAGAAATTTAGGGAAAATTAGGGTTTCTAATTCCTGAATTTTGATCCCAATTAATTGCACAATTAGAGGAATATGAACAGAATATTAGGGCTATTAAATCCTCTTAAAATTCTACAATTAAATGATCAAAAATTTCATTTTGAAACAATTAATCAAAAACCCTAATTTCTGAATTTTAGATCTATAAGAATTGTTCATAATTCTGAGATGCAAAGATTCTATAACGAGGCTCTGATACCAAATGTTAGAATAAAACTTTAATACTTCATGAATCAATTTCAAGGATCTAGAATCAATTACATCTCAAGAAGAATCTCATAAATAACTATACACATAAATTACATACCTGAAATCATTAGCGGAATGATGGAGGTATGTTGAAGAAGATCTCAGTCCTTCTCTTTAATCCTTGCAAACCCTAATTGCAAACCCTTCTTCTCTCTGTCTCCTTCACTTTTCACAAACCCAAGCACAATAATGATGGAACTCACAATGAAAGAAGGAGGGTTGTTTTCTTTTCAGGAGGAGAGATGAGGGTCAACAATTGCAATTAATCCCTTGTGATAAAATCACCCATCATGGTCTCTTAATATCACAAAAGATTATTTAATAACTTTATACAAATGTAACTTTAATTTGGGCATACATAATATCAGTTAATCATAATTAGGGAATCCAATTAATTAGGGTAGGGGCCATTAATATTTAATGTGAGATTAACATCTCCCTGAGATCTCGATCGGGGAAATCCTAAGTTGTTCCATCCCCTCTGCCTCCTTTGCTCATAATCCGACAGCCTCCCTCTCCGTCTCCCTCTTCTCTTCAACGGAAACCCTAACCTCCCTCTCCCTCCCCTCTCTTACAATCGGTCGGTGAACCCCTAGAAATCCTTTCTTTTACCGGTCCAACCGATGATCAGTGGCGCGCAGTGATGCCGCGAGAAGTGATGGAAGCGATGATAGACGACGACAGTGGCGGAATAGAGGACCCACATTTCAAATTCCAGAGGTCAGTAACAAAATCATTTCTCTTCTTCTTTTCTTTTTTCCTTTTACTTTCAAATTTGGGGCTTTAAGATCGAGGGATTTTTTTAATTTACCGATGGTGGACTTAGAAATTAGGGGTTTGGTAAATAAATTTATATACTGAATTGAACTTATAAGATTTCTTGAATAGGTCTGATTTTCTGTCTAATTTTTGACTAAAATGATAGAGTCTGAAATCTTTTCAGGCCCTTAATTTTTTCTAATTGACTCTGCAGGAAGACATTGCTATTGTATGTAACATGCGCCGGGAACACCCTCGAGTCTGCAACATGCTCACAGGTAGCTAGCTATGTCCTTTTTGTTACGCTTACGGGAAATGCTATCTAGTTTTTTTCCTGGTTCTTTTTTCACCCGAAGATGGTATTCCACACTTTGACTAAAATTATGGAATCTGAAATGTTATCAGGGTCTTAATTTGTTTTGTTTGAATTTGCAGGAAGACATTGCTATCGTATGTAACATGTGCAGGGAACACCCTCGAGTCTGCAACGTGCTTACAGGTAGCTGGCTATGTCCTTTTTGTTATTATGGTTTGGAAATACATTTGTTCTGAGAAACTTTCCAGGATATGTTTTCTTCTAATTTTATGATAGATTAGAGCCACCAATCTATATGAACACTCTGTCGATTAGGAATATTAGCAAGGTGCAAGGGCATGTATTTGGACAATTTGGGTTTGCTTAGTTAAAACATTGGATAAAGGGTTGGGAGAAAGTTTCTGTATTTAGAGACTAAATTTTAGTGCATGCTAGATTTTAAAAAAAATTACTGCACACATGTAGTCATAATTTCTCCCAAGCTCACCAGAGTGTATCAGTTCAGCCATTCTATAAAGCAAGATGAAGTATGAATTTTTATTTAACCAAAAGCAGCAGCAGCAGTAACTTTGCTGTGTGCCTCAGTTTTGTTCCCTGTACTCACTTTCATTTTATAACCTCGATCGATCAAAAACAGGAATACCACAAACCAAGAGAGATTACCCAATGTTCAGGCTTTAGCTACTCGGTCACAAAGAGTTGTAGTCTTTCTCTTGTTCATTGGCACAATTGACACAAGACTTGTCTATTCAAGAAGATTGTGATATGCGCATGTATAAAATTATGACTTTCAAATTAAGATATTTGGACATGTAGTTTATCTTATATATATATATATATATATATATATATATATATATATATATATATATATATATATATATATATATATATATATATATATATATATATATATATATACTCTTCCTAGCAAGTTTGGATAAATTTCTTGAATTTTTTAATGTGCAAAGATCTATGCTGGTTATTCTTAGAAGAAATTGCTATTAATTTCACTTTCTTTTTGTTTCATCCAGAATGCTATTTGGCATTTTTACCAAATATCTGTTTCAAAATGCTTATAGTTAAATTTACTTATGACTTCCGGTATGTCACTTTTTCATTTCTTTCAAGGTAACTTGTCGCATGTCCATGTTTGATTAAAAATATTTCTTCTATCAACTTTGAGGCGTTATTGTTATATCTTCCCCATGAGAGTATCTCTTGACTTTAGTTCAGCCTGGATAAAAGGGTATCAAAGAGATGTAGCAGTAACAATGCTTGTAGTTTGTACATCCTCTGTTTTGATCCACACTTCTATTTCCATTTTATGACTATTTTCTTGTCTCTTACGTCTTATCAGGCAGGCAAGATTCATCTGATGCTGCCATCTGAGTGTAGGCTGCCATGAAAGCTTCATTTGCACTGCCTCAGATGTGATTACCACCCTCAGATTCAGAAAACAATCACTGAATGTTGTTTAAAACATGGTATCAAACTACAACACCAATTCCTTTTGATCTGACGATCGGACGAGTCATGTTAAATAGTTTTGTGAATTTACTTTCTAATATTTATGTTTTGGATGTTTCTATTTCCTACGGCTTATAAGAAATATGCTTGGTTTATTAACAAATAAGTAGAATGTATTGATGAAACAATCATGAGCTACATTCTGTTGTAAAGAAAAATGTGGTTCTGATTATAGTGTTATTTAGTTATAGTTTTTATTTCAATCTTTAGATGAAAAAAGAATAGACTAACTCAAAAGACTCTACTGCATCAGTAAACAACAGATATGCTTTTTGGATTTGCTGTTTTGAAAACCATTACACACACACTCTTATAAAAGCACCAAACGACGCTTCTGCCTAGAGTGAATTTGAGCAGTTAAATTATTTGAGAGACATCAAGTCTGTTTATCACTGTCTTCAATTTAGAGAAAATTTCGAGTTCATCAAATAGGAATGTAAAAAAGAAGTAAATTTCTATGTAACATATATATTAGTTGTTCCCGCCTTTTCATAGTACACTATGTAAAGATCGTAAGAAATCTCAGCCATTCTTTACTTTCTAAAGTTTAAAGGAACTCAACTTTAACTAACAATTTATATTATTTATCTTTAAAAATATATTTCATTGGTTTTCAGCTTTATATTTCATAACATTAATGTTTTCCGAATAATTTTCTCAAAATTGACATTTTTATAGTTTTGAAAACCTTATTAGCTATCAATTTTTTTTCTATCAACTATTACTTTAAAAGACAACATGCAATATTTTTTTAGGCTTATTGACAAACACTAATTCTTAAAATAATTATAATTTATATTAAGCATACTTTTTGAAATTCTTTTAGATTTATATTTCTCAAATTTAACAAGTTTCTAATAGTTTTATAAAAATTTGACATTTTATACTTCAGAATTTTATTAGCTTTCAAAATATTTCTATCAACTATTACTTTAAATGACAATATAGATCTTGTAGGCTTATGGTTTTTATTAGCTTTCAAAGGCTTTTGAATCTTAAAGATCTTATAGTTTTATTAAACATACTTCTTGAAATTCTTTTTCAGATTTCTATTTCTACTTTTAATGTTTACCTATAGTTTCTCAAAAATTTGAATTTTTTTTTACACTTTCAAAAGTCATATTTGCTCTAAAAACCGTTATGGTTTTTATTAAGTATGCTTTAATGAAATTGTTTTTCAATTAGTTAACCTTTTTATTAGTTAATCACTTTTTCAACTTTTTATAGTTTCGGAGTAATTATAGCTTTTATTAAGCATAACTTTGGAAATTCCTCTTCAAATTTATATTTCAGATGTTCTTTAGACTTATTGACTTTTGAAATTCCTTTAATATTTTCAAATTCTTTTCTCAAAATCTGAAACTTTAAATACTTTGTAAAATCTTATTTTTGAAACCTATATTTGCTTTGCAATAGTACCATATAATTTTTGTAGACTTATTGATGAGCTTTTGAATATTAAAGATCTTATAGTTTTTATTGAACATGCTTTTTGAATTTTTTTTCTTTCAGATTTCTATTTCTGCTTTTAATGTGTAGCAATAGTTTCTCAAAATTTGACTATTTATACTTTCAAAAACCTTGTTTGCTTTAAAAATATGGTATAGTTTTTATTAAGTATACTTTTAGTAAAGAACTTTTTCAACTTTTATACATTCAAAATACTTAGTTTTTATTGAGCATAACTTTTGAAATTCTTTCAAATTTATATTTCTTAACTTTAATGTTTTGAAATACTTTTCTCAAAATTTGAAACCCATATTTGAAAACTGTATTTGCTTTGCAATAGTACATATAGTTTTTATTAAGAATATTTGTTGAAATTCTTTTTGAATTTACTCATAGATTCAGTAGAAAAATGCTTTTTGAAATTTTTTTACTTCTGAAGAACTTATAGTTTTTATTTAACATAATTGTTGAAATCGTTTTTTAGATTAACTTCACTTTTTCAAAATCTTATTAGCGTTGGAATCTTATTAGCTTCAAAACATTTTCTCTCAACTATTACTTTAGATGAGAACTCTATCTTTTAGACTTGTTGACAAATTTTTGAATCTTAAAATGCTTATAGTTTTTTAAAACATATTTTCAAAATTCTTTTTCAGACTTATATTTTTGGACTTTAATGTTTTTCAGCATTTTTTCTCAAAATTTAACTTTTTTACACTTCAAAATCTTATTTTGCATTAAAAAGTCAATATACTTTCTATTTAGTATACTTTAAATAAATTTTTTTTTAAATTTACTTATTGTTGTTATTGGTTAAGAACTTTTTTGTACATTTTATACTTTCGAACCACTTATAATTTAAACATAGTTTTTGAAATTTCTTTTTAATTTTAATTTTGTATTTTATTTCAAACTTTTCTCAAAATTTGAATTTTTTTATCCTTTTATAACCTTATATTTAAAAAGTACCCACTTTGAAAATTACATGTAGTTTTTATTAAGCATATATTTTGGAAATCCTTTTAAAATTAGTTATAGTTTTTATTAGTAAAATGCTTTTTAACGTATTGGTTTCTTAGATGTATATTTCTTTAGTTAATTGTTTCGAAAAATCTTATTAGCTTTTAAAATATTTTCTATCAACTATTACTTTATATGACAACTTACTTCTTTTAGATTAATTGACAAAGTTGTAAGCTTAAAGTACTTGTAGTTTTTATTGAACACGCTTTCTGGAATTATTTTTAAATTTATATTTCTCGAATTAAGGTTTTCCACTAGTTTTATTAGATCAACTGTTCTATACTTTGGAAACCTTATTTATTTTAACACTACTTACAATTTTATGAATTATTTTTAATAAATTCTTTTTTCCAATTAACTTATAATTTTTATGAGAAAAGAAATTTTTGAAAATTCATATTTTTAAGTACATTTCTTTTTATTAACTATAATTTTGAAATACTTTTTCAATTTCTAACTTTTATGTTTCAAATAGATTTCTTAAAATTTGAATTTTTATGCTTTTCAAGAACTTGTTTTAAAAGCCTTATTTAAACTATATATAGTTTTCATCTGACATGCTTTTTGAAATTCCTTTTCTAATTTTATATAACATCAACTTTTAAAATACTTTTTGAATTTTTACGAATACCTTATTTATGTTAAAAACTATACATATTTTTCGTTAAGCGTACTTTGTGAAAATTCTTTTGTTATTTGCTTATAATCAGTTTCTAAAGTACTTTGTGAATTTTTATACTTTCAAAGTACTTCAGTTTTTTATTATGCATTTATTTGTATTTCTTTTCAGATTTTGTTTTTTAACTTCAATGTTTTTGAATAGTTTTCCTAAAATATTACATTTTTTATTTTTTGAAAATCTTATCAGCTATCAAAATATTTTCTATCAATTATTACTTTAGGTTACAACATGTAGTTTGTAAACTTTTTGAAAATCTTTAGACTTATAGAAAAGTATATTTATATATCTTAAAATACTTATAGTTTTATTAAGCATACTTTTTAAAATTCATTTTGAAACTTATATTTCTCAAGTTTTTATTTTCTCCAATTTTGACATTTTTATACTTTTGAAAACCTTATTAACTTTAAAAAGTACTCTAGTTATAATAATCATATTTTTTGAAGTTCTTTTCAAACTCAGCTATAGTTTTTAGTAATAAAATATTGTTTTTTTCAGATTTTGTACTTTCAAAGTACCAGTAGTTTTTACTGAGCATACTTTTTTTAAAATTCTTGTTATAATTTATATTTCTTAACTCTAATGTTTTCAAATTGTTCTCTAAAGATTTGAAATCTCTATACTTTTTGAAAATCTTATTAGTGTAGATGGCAAAAATACATAGTTTTTGAGTTACCAATACCTATTTTATTACAGTCATCAATGTTTTCTTAGACTCATTGACAAACTTTTAAATCTCAAAATGCTTTTGATTTTTATTGAGCATGCCTTTTGAAAGTCTTTTTTAAAATTTTATTTATTAACGTTAATGTCTAAGTCTTTCTCAAGTTTATTTAACTTCATTGTTTTCTCAAAAGTTGAAAGCTTTTTACTTTCTGAAAACTTATCAGCTATCATTGTGTTTTCTTTTAGTTATAATGTTGACGACTTCTTTTACATACTTTTCGAATTGTTACTGTAGATGACCTTTTTATATATACTACCTTTTCATATACCTTTTTTTAATAAGAATACTTTTAGAAATTCCTTTTTTGAGTTATATGTCTTAAAACTTTTATTCATTTGATTCTTTCTAGCTTTCAAGATTTAATTTCATATAAAATCTTAAGTAAATGTTTGCTATGAAATATTAAGTCTTAAAGTGCATATAGGTTATATTAAGCATATATTTTTTTTTACAAAAGTATATTTCTTAACTTCTAAGTTTGAAAAGTTTTTTTTATGAATTTGATATTTTTATACTTTCAAATAGGTTTAAGAATTTCTTATAGTTTTTATTATATATATGTTTTATATTCCTTTTCCAATTCACTTGTGCTTTATATCGGTAAATTACTTTTTCAAATCTTTATACTTTTAAGTGCTTGTAGGTTTTGAATAGTTTTTGAAATTTATTAACCATTCTCTTTGAAATTTATATTTCTCAAATTAATGTTTTCTAATACTATTCTTATAATTTGATGTTTTTATACTTTCAAAAGCCTTATAACTTTAGAAAAGTACATAGATTTTATTATATACAAATTTTAATTTCTTTTTCAAATTTACTTTTTGAGATTCTTATTACTTTTGAAGTACTTACAGTTAAAAAAAGCATACTATTTTTGAAACTCTTTTTGCAATTTATGTGTCTAAATTTAATGTTTTCAAATTATGTTCTCAAAATTTAAGATTTATGTTACTTTATGAAACCTTATTTGCTTTGATAATTTTTTTGTTAACTTTATTGTAGGTGACAAGAATACATATTATCAGACTTATTGAAAATTTTTCTAGGCTTATCGCAAACTTAAATCTTGTAGTACATAAATTTTTTTTAAGCATACTTTTTAAATTTTTTTCTTACATGTCTCTCTCAATTTTAATGTTTTTGATATACTAGTTTGTATTAGTTTCTTTTAATTTGCATAGTACGTGCCTGATATCCTACTTTGAATAAAAAGAAAAGGGAAAAAAGGAACTGAATAAAAAGAAAAGGGAAAAAAAGAACTGCTAACAGAACAAAAAGGATGAAAAGAAAAACCAAATTCGTCTTTCTTTGGATGGGTACCCATCTCAATTTGACCAAGAAAAAACTCGAAGGGTCTCTTCATGAACTGATCATCTGCGAATCCTCTCCTCACATTGCCCATCTCTTATCAAAACCCTAGCAATGGCGACCAGGCAACCTAGAAAGACTACAAGCTCTCTTGCCTCTTCGCTGGCCAAGTCTCTCCTTTCTCTTTCTCGTAGTAATGCCTCTCTCCATTTCTTGAAGGAATATATAATTTGCACAAAGTAAAAATTGCAATGTCTCGTGCATTTCTAGATTCTTTCGTGTTTTTAAGAAGAACTTAATTCCTTGTAATCTTTAATAAAATTTATTAACCATTCTCTTTGAAATTTTTATTTCTCAAATTTAGTGTTTTCTAATACTATTCTTATAATTTGATGTTTTTATACTTCCAAAAACCTTATAACTTTAGAAAAGTACATAGATTTTATTATATATATATATATATATATATATATATATAATTTCTTTTTCAAATTTACTTTTTGAGATTCTTATACTTTTGAAGTACTTACAGTTAAAAGAAGCATACTATTTGTGAAACTCTTTTTGCAATTTATGTGTCTAAATTTAATGTTTTCAAATTGTGTTCTCAAAATTTAAGGTTTATGTTACTTTATGAAACCATATTTGCTTTGATAATAATTTTTTTGTTAACTTTATTGTAGGTGACAAGAATACATATTATCAGACTTATTGAAAATTTTTCTAGGCTTATCGCAAACTTAAATCTTATAGTACATAAAGTTTTTTTAAGCATACTTTTTAAAATTCTTTCTTACATGTGTCTCTCAATTTTAGTGTTTTTGATATACTAGTTTGTATTAATTTCTTTTAATGTGCATAGTACGTGCCTGATATACTACTTTGAAAAAAAGAAAAGGGAAAAAAGGGAACTGCTAACAAAAGAAAAAAGAAGAAAAGAAAAACCAAATTCGTCTTTCTTTGGATGGGTACCCGTCTCAATTTGACCAAGAAAAACCCAAAGGGTCTCTTCATGAACTGATCATCACTGCAAATCCTCTCCTCACATTGCCCATCTCTTATCGAAAAGCCCTAGCAATGGTGACCAGCGACCTAGAAAGACAACAAGCTCTCTTGCCTCTTCGCTGGCCAAGTTTCTCCTTCCTCTTTCTTGTAGTAATGCCTCTTTCCATTTCTTGAAGGAATATATAATTTGCACAAAGTAAAAGATTGCAATGTCTCGTGCATTTCTAGATTCTTCCATGTTTTTTAGAAGAACTTAATTCCTTGTAATCTTTAATATTGTAGATGTAGCTGCATAAACTTTTATGATCTTTAATATCGTAGATGTAATTACTTAAATTTGTTATAATCTTTAATAAAGTGCCATCAAGTATTTGCATTGG
The DNA here is from genome assembly GCA_038442645.1 of Agave tequilana. NCBI lineage: Eukaryota > Viridiplantae > Streptophyta > Magnoliopsida > Asparagales > Asparagaceae > Agave > Agave tequilana. The sequence goes on from JAVJIF010007968.1 coordinate 29,838, forward strand.
AAATTAACTTGAAACTTACCGTTTATGAATCCCTTCCATATGAAATATCCGAGTATGTGTCAAACATTACTTGTTACTTGTTAAAGGAACAACCAAACAACAAATATGAGTTATGGGGGTGGAACCTAAAACAATCTAGATGCTTCATTTGATTTCTTCTCACTTTTGGTGTCTTTAATTGAGATTCGGGTGAATCTTGGTTCTCCGTTTTGACTCCTGGTCAGCTTGTAGTTCATGAATATCTTGTCAGAAAGAACTATTTTCAGCCGGCGAGGTGGGCATCCAATGATCTTAGGTGTCAGAGTGAAAGCATTTTATTGTCATCAAGAATTTTGATAGATCATTTCTTTTTCCATAGACCACAAAACATGCCATGAGCTCACCGCTTTTGAACTGGGAATGCTTGATTGATTTCCTTCCTCTTGACTGTTTTCTTAGTTAGATGAGTTCACAAACAGCTTTCTGTTACCTAAGCAATAGAAGTAGGATTTGTTGACATTTAGTGTTATCAGTCACTTTGGTTCACTTGGGTTGAGAAGTAAAGGGAATTTACTTAAACAGTCAAAGGATATTCATCAGTTTTGTAGGGAAATTGAGTGTTCACCTAATGGGATTCACCTTATGGTATGTACTTTTAAGCCAAGCAACATGGTTGCTAACAGAAATTTGACGCTTTAATGTTTTTAGCTATAAATCTTTTGTAGATGGGAGTAAAGAATACTTACTTCCCTCATACAGGGTAAATGAAGTCCAATTTCATAATGAAAGGCAGTAATAAGATAGTCCTAGGTGTTCGCGTAAGCTATAAAGACGTTGTTTAGTTGGTATTAGTTATATGCAGAAAGATTGCTGTAATCCCATCCCACCACAAGATTGCTGGGATCAACAACTGAGGCTAGCAAGGGAAACAGAAAAGAAACTAATTACTTCTTGTCCACCAAAGATGTTGTGAAGCTTAAAAAGATGTGGGGATGGATGCAAGATGATTAGAACCGTCGGAAGCAGCTGTGCAAGTTTAGAGGTATATATTTTATGTTCTGATAAGTGATAAGCATAATCAGATCTGGCTTTTCCTTAGTGTTACTTGAACATAACGTTCTGTCTACCGTTTTTTCTGTAAGATATGAGTAAATCAGTAAAAACTTTAACTAAAGATCATCATCATGTTGTAGTGCTGATTTACACAATACGTAGGAAGGAAGAACAGCCAATTTGTATAGTCTTTGTTTTCTTATATTATCTTATTCAGACTACACCCCCCGCCACCCCCCCCCCCCCGCGCGCGCGCGCGCGGTGGGTGGGGGGGAACAAGTCCACACCCATAAAGAAGATAGAAATTTAAAATTTTAGGACATGAATATATTTTGAAGTTTTAGCTGAGTTAGCTATTGTTAAAATTGTTGTCTACAACAACCTAGTAGCTCAAGCTTTTGGCCAATGTAGCATGGTAATATCAGAGTTTCAGGAGGACGTGGTTTCAAACCCCACCATCGGAAATTTTGTTGCGAAATTGATATGCTCTGATACCAATTGCTGTGACTCCCAGGATCGATGTTAGCGGAACTTGGCAATATGAACAGTACATGCAAAAGGAAAGCTTGATATAAAGCAAACTAGCAATACCTAGACAAAAAAGTAATAAAGAAAGAACACAAGGATTTAACGTGGTTTGGCTCAAACTTGGTCTACGTCTACAGGGAGAAAACTTGAGAGAGCTTTATTAATAGACTTGGTACAAAGAGATCTAATTTCTCTTGATGCAATAAGAGTATTCACCTTCCACTTGAATCTAGCCCTAAATTATAAGAGTATTACCTTCTCTCTATGCACTTTCAACTTGCTCCTCTCTTTCTTGGCTTCCTCTGATCTCCTTTACTTGAGATTCTCTGTTGTAGAAACTTCTTGAGACGTGTTTGGTTGAGGTAATTACAATGCTTGGTTACAACCTTTATTTATAGGATTTTACAATACTACTCTTATTTGAACTATGAGATGATTTTGACCTTTAGATGATTGAAGAATCTTGATCAATCCTTTTAGGAATTTGATCCCCTTGATCTAGTAGGATTCTAGAATCTAGACCTTTTAATCTTTAAAAAAAACTTTCATTGAATAGGAATTAAATCCTATTCATACTCCTCCTGAAAAGAAACTCGCAATCGCTTGAAAAGAAACTGCTTCATCTTAATTTGTTTCTTTTGCTTCAAGCCATCGTCTTCTCAAACTCAATTGGATTTTTTTTGGACCATCATCTCTTCTTGAAAAACAAGACAATCCTAACAATCTCCACCTTGACTTGTTTTTCAAGCCTTTAGCAAAATAACTTGAGATTTCAGATTAATACCTTGATTCTTTTCTTGGTTGTAACCGTACCATGAAACCTTTAACTCTTACCCCCTCTCCCCAAGGCCTTTGGCTGATTTACTGCCATGGCTTGGGCTATCTCAGGCCTTGTCCGAGCGCATCCTTTCTCTTTTCCGCAACACTTTGACCCAGTTCACGTCCCGTTGCAGTCTTCCTTGAAGTTCCGCCTCGCGATGAACTCTCTTTCAAGCTTATCCTTGAAATTCCACTTCGAATTGAGTTTCCTTCCTTCAGCTTGTATAACCCTCAACACTTCTCTCCTTTCAGGATTACCCTGTCTCCTTGGCTGACTGTGACGACGCCTTGTTGCACTTGGATCCGACATCCTTCTTTATCGAGAACCCTTATGAATATTAGATTATACCGTGCCGGGACATACCGGACCGCCTCCAGAGCACGCATTGTCCCATCTCTTCCTGTAAGCTTGACTGTCCCAGAGCTGATGACCTCGTAAGTCGAGCCATCCATCTTGACAATCCCTTCCTCCTTTGCAACTAAGGAGTTATTGAACAACTCTTTCTGGGAACATACATAACTGTACTACCTGAATCAAATATCCAGCTTTTACTTTGAGAAGTATTATCTTCGTAAGAAGCCATTAATATTTCGGTATCCTCTACACCGCTTGCTATGTCTGCCTTCGCGGCTTGGCCCTTCTCCTTCAGCCACTCTTGCTGATGCTTGCAGTCATTCTTCCATGACCTTCCCTGTGACAAAAGTGACACGCCTTTGATGAGCTTGAACATTTTCTTCCTTCTCCTCTTCCTTTCCTTCCCATGACCACCAAACCCGATCCTGTCTGCTCCTCTTGATTTGACTTTTTCCTAATCACATTAGATAAGAGAGTTGACGTGACCTCCTCCAAGATGAGAGTTTCCTTACCGTGAAGCATGGTGGTGACGATATGATCATATGACTTTGGAAGAGAACTGAGAAGTATCAACGCCTTGTCCTCCTCGCGATCTTGACATCAATAGTAGAAGCTCGCTAATGACCTTGTTGAAGAAGTTTAGATGCTCCAACACTGTTGTCCTTCCTTCATGCGTAGCCAATATAGTTGTTTCTTCAGATACACCTTGTTGGAGAGGCTTTTCGTCATATACAACGTTTCTAACCTTGACCATAATCCCGTATCCGTTCTTCATCCATCACGTTGTACATAATCTCGTCTATGAGACATAGTTGGATCGTGCTTTCGCCTTTAAATCCATCTCCTTTCAATTCTCGTTTGACGTACCTGCAGGTTTTGCTGACTTACCCTGCAAGGTCTTGTGAAGATCTTGTTACACCAGCAACGCCTTCACCCTCTTTTGTCATAAACCGAAGTTTTCTTTGCCATTGAACTTCTCAACCTCAAACTTTGTTGTAGAACTTCTTTTCTTTGACATGTTGCCCCTCGTCAACTTTTAGCTCTGATACCAATTGTTGTGAAATTGATATGCTCTGATACCAATTGTTGTGACTCCTAAGATTGATGTTAGCGGAACTTGACAATATGAACAGTACTTGTAAAAGGAAAGTTTGATGTAAAACAAACTAGAAATACCTAGACAAAAGAGTAATAAAGAAAGAACATAAGGATTTAACGTAGTTTGGCCCAAACTTGACCTATGTCCACGGGGAGAAAACTTGAGAGAGCTTTATTAATAGACTTGATACAAAGAGATCTAACATTTCTCTTGATGTAATAAGAGTATTTATCTTCCACTTGAATCTAGCCCTAGATTATACGTGTATTACCTTCTCTCTATGCACCTTCAACTTGCTCCTCTTTTCTTGACTTCCTCTGGTCTCCTTTACTTGAGATTCTCTATTGTAGAAACTCCTCGAGACTTATTGGTTCAGGCAATTACAATGCTTGGTTATAATCTTTATTTATAGGATTTTACAATACAACTCCTATTTGAACTATAAGATGATCTTGGCCTTTAGATGGTTGAAGAATCTTGATTAATCCTTTTAAGAATTGATCTCCTTGATTTAGAAGGATTTTAGACCTTTTAATCTTTAGATTCAAACCTTCATTGAATAGGAGTTAAATCCTATTCATACTCCTCTTGAAAAGGAAACTCGCAATCGCCTGAAAAGGAAACTGTTTCATCTTAATTTGCTTCTTTTGCTTCAAGCCATCATCTTCTCCAACTCAATTGGATTTTCTTGGACCATCATCTCTTCTTAAAAAATAAAGCAAAATCCTAACAAATTTAAGATATTTAATTTAGTTGAATTATTCTGCTTTTCCACGCAAGTAATCTTTCTACTCACGACCTTTATATGTGACTCAATGGCCCATGTAAGGTTGATCGATATACATTTTCCTTTTAATGGTGGGTACAAGGATCCCTCACGTTCAATTAACAAGTTTTAATGAAACAAAGTCAAAGTTCCAAATAGAAATGTAATTACATCCAAGTTATATCAACCTGGAGATAAAATTGCCTCCGGAAGTGAGTTGTCTAGAAGTCCTTTTAGATGCAATTAGGAGCCATGACCACTAGCTACATGACATGTCCACCTTCACTCGGTAGCTACCGGTGTTGGTGTCCCGCTATCCATCCATGGTGGCCCATATCAACAACAAATATCATGTCATCCTCACACTCAGTGAAGAGATTTTATCCTTCATTTTGGGACCCTCTGATGCCTCACCTGCCCAGAATAATGGAGTTGACGGATTGAAATAATTTGCAAGGATTTTTGCATTTTCTTAAAAATCCTCATAGTTCTGTCCTCTGATAGCCCCCATCAAATGGTTGCAATGACTTTGATTCGCATACCCAACTTAGAGCAAAAGGAGAGGGAGGTGACGACCCAGGGTGACCTTTTACTCTCATTGTGTCCTTAAGTATAGCTGAGACCTCTCTACCATATCCCAAAAAAGTAAGAGATGATTAACATGCTCTCTACTTGAGCTAAGGGCACATGAGTGAGTCTCGTTCATACCATTCTCATTTGAGAAGACTGTTGCTGATTAGATTGAAATTCATAGTAGTCCATTAAAATGCTTTCACTTTTAGTGGTGCTTTAACCTTCTGATAGAGTAGTCATTTTCAACTTTGTGCAATCTAAAACTCATAAACCCGTGATCCCATACATTGATTTACAGGGAACTGTCTCGTAGGGATCCCTTCTAAGCTGAATTTCATTCTCAGAAGTCTGATTGATATGCATTATTGGTCCACAAGCCGATAAACTTTTGGCAAAGTGGTTTTAGCATGAGCACTTCAAAGTGAGTGCCGTGTCCGTATAGGCAGGTGTCTGACACCACTTGCAGGACAATTGCCCTTCGGATGTGTCAGATTTTAAAAATCACAAATTTGTGTGTCGGAGTTGCATTAGCTTTAAATGAAATCTACAGATCACGTATTGGCACCTAGAAACTCTATGTTTCTTGAAAATATGAGAAGTGTCTTTGACATGAGCGAATATCATGTTAGTAGAACATGCTACTATCTACTACTTAAGTGAGGCATTGATTAGATTTTTTTATTAGAATTTTTCTCCAGATTTTTGTGTTTGATTTTGTTACTTTCTAGAAGCTAGATAGTCATGCTAATAATATTCTATTTTGTATTTCGCTTTAATTTTAATATAACTCATCCCAATCGCTAAGGATTTTAATATGTATTATATATAAAAACACACACACACACACACACACAGTCATATCACCGTGTCCATGTATCCTACATTTTAAGGATTTGTCGCTGTGATCGTTTTATGTCGTATCCGTGTCCCATTTTTATCCGTGCTTGATTGCTTGTCAGCTACGATTTGGAGTCAATTCATGGATTTTTAATCTGACAAAACTGTTTCTTATGTAATTAATCTACAAAACTTTGAGACTTCTGTTCTAATTCTTGACCTACATGCTTCTTGTCCCTTGGCATCAGAACGTCACATGATCCATAACTGGCTTAACATGCATGCTTCTTGTTGCTTGGCTTCTTCTTTCTCTTTTTCTCCAATCATGCTTTATAGTGTCTACAGTCCTTCATGTGTCCTGATTTCTAGCAAAAGTAGCATCCATCACCATCATTGTCTTGATTGGAAGATGAGGATTCAAATTCAGATTCAGATCTTGATTACCTTCCTCCTTTGCTTTGAGACCTCCCTCTTTCCTTAACAACCAAGCCTGTTGATGAATCCTCATCTAGATTCTGTGTCTTCATAATCTCATTGCTTAAAAGACTAGCTTTGACCTCGTCTCAAGTCTCTCTTCCATACAACATAGTGGTTACTAAGTGATCATATGATTGTAACATAGTGGTTACTAAGTGATCGTATGATTGTGGGAGAGAAGCAAGAAGTAATAGTCCTCTATTCTATTCTTCAAATTTAACTTTAGACAGAGTAAATCACTATGTTGTTGCAGATATTCATGTGTTCAAGGATGAGTGTTCCTTCCTTCATGTGGAGACTATATAGTTGTTTCTTGAGATAAAGCTTGTTAGACAAGCTCTTCATCATATAGAGGCTTTCTAGTTTCAACCATAATCCTGCCGCTGAAGTCTCGTCCATGACATTATACATCATCTCATCCACCAAGCATAGCTCGATAGTGCTTGCCGCCTTAACATCCATATCTTCCCAATCTGTATCAGTCAAGCCACGAGGTTTGCTTTCATCAGTCATGTCATGAGGTTTGCTTTCTTTGCCATACAATACCTTGAGCAATCGTACTTTCGCTAGAAGCGCCTTTACCCTTGTTCACCACAAGGGAAAGTTTCCTTTATGGTTGAACTTCTCCACTTCGAACCTCATCGTGGTTCGACAATGAGAGAACGAACAATCACAAACAAGAAGAATTATGTGGTTCGGCAATTTGCCTACGTCCATAGGGAAAGGGGAGGAGTTTTATTAACTTTAAGAAGGAGATTATGATAATTATTCTTTTCTCTTAGAGATCTCTCTCACAAGAGTAAAAGCTTTGCTTTGAAGAGTTGGCTTCTGTCTGGATGATATTCAATTCTCTCTTTTGGGTGTATATTTAGACCTTTCACCTCCTAGTTTGAGTTACAAGAGGAATACTATCCTATTACAACTTTTTCTATGGAGCTTGAATCTGAGTTGTCCAAGGATGCCCTGATTTGTCCAATGAAGACAACATTCGTGCGTTGTTCTAATCCGAATCAGCATTGCTTCATTTTGTTCAACCACATCAACACATTGGGAGATAGCCTTCCCAACCTTTGCCGGGCAAGTTGCTGATTGCTGTATAAATAGGCAATAAAATCACCTAGAAGGTTGGGCATGTTTCCTTTAGCTACTCTATGTGGTGTCTGCACCAGTGACCACCAGTGGCCAGTCAATCACCACAGCACAAGATCATGGAATTTCTACTAGTTGGCCTATACACATGTTTGTTTGGCATTAGATTTTTCTTATCAAAGTATAAAGTAGGATATGCTTATGCAAGTATGTCATGGAAGTAATGATGACATAATCTATTAATGTCCTTGCCACTGCATCAGAACTCTGAAGTTGTGATGAGGGTAGTATTACTTATATTCTAACACACGCCCGCAAGTCGAGCACCTTTTCTTATGGGCCAAAACATGGGTTTTCGCACATGGTATTCTTGTTTTTAAATCTGTTTTTTCCCCTAAATGTGCACCTGATAGGAATTGAACGTGGGTTGCTTTCATGCCATATTAATGTCCATACCACTACACTAAAACTCTGAAGTTGTGGTGAGTATAATATATTATATTCAAACATAATCAAGCATAGCAGGGCATTAACTGCATCAAGTAGGATACTTGTGGAAGTAATAACTTGGTTACTCCATTCTTCAAGTACATGAAAATCGTGTTATGCAATAGAAAAATCTTTGAGGAAGATTTAGTTACCGATTACACACTTATTATAAGAAAAAAAAATATAATGCATATACTGCAGAAATTTCCAATTGATTGCTGTCAAGCTAATATACTTCATGAAAGTCTACCTGACTGCTTTATCTCATTAATTTTCCAAATTTCATCTTTAGCATTCTGGTTGATTGAGCCAAGCCAAATCCGCTAACTCCCTCTTCTGTTTTTCTTTCAACCATTAGTCTAACTTTAGAAGTATGGAAAAAGTACACTAGTTTTCTTTTTTTTTTCTTTCTTTTTAAGAAAGAGGATGGATGTCACTCTATAGCCTATACACACTCATCCATCACTCATTACCCAAGTTAAATTCCCTGTTTGACAACTACGGGGATTGAACCTAGAACCTTCCCCTTAAGAGGGAGGGGTATTACCAGCGGGCTAACCCGCCGGTGGAAAAAGTACACTAGTTATAAGGGTTCTTACTTGTAACTGTCTGTTTACCATTTGGCATCTGTTGATTAGGAGAGGGCTCTTCAGGATGATATTGCCTTGGAATCAACTGTTTATGGAAGAGCCAGGAAAACTTAGTGAATGATTGTTGTATAGATCAAGAAAATGAATTTCTTTTCATGATAAAACATATTCAATAATTGATGAAATAGAGCCTTCCCCACACATGGAAGCCTTTTCCGTTCCTCTTCAGTTCCAACTGTTTCTTACTTCTGTCATACTTCCTGTCAATTAACATTTTATTACAAAAGATAACTCATTTTTTATTAATGACCTATAGTTATATTTCTCCATTTTTTTATTGTCTATTACACTAAATAATTAATCATTCAAAGCACAATTATCCTGAAAAGATCCGTTTGCAGACTAGCCATCCAGTTATCCTTTGGAAGGAGACAACTGATTTTGCTATTAAAAAAATCAGAATTTCAGTGTAAATTTCCTGAATAGCTTCTTTTATTAACTCCAATACATACATTGTCATTTGCACTCATCACCTCTAACTTCAATAAAGCGTGTTGTATGTTTTCTCGCCTCTGGCACGGATGCCTGATCTAACGCATGCTTCTGGAGCTAGTTTCAACATGCACTTCAAAAGCAATCAAACTATCAGAGAATTACCTTGCTATCTGGAAGACATTCTCAACGTGACTAATTCAACAATATATTCTTTTTAGTGCTGCAGTTATTGCTAAATATTAACTCTAACTGACCTCTTGAAAGAGCTATATTTCTCACTCTGTTTATAGCTTTTACCTAAGAAGCATGGACACGTAAACGAGACACATGTACTACATGGACACGAACATGCAACACGACAATTCCTCAAAAAAATAGGACAGGGGAAATGGCAACATGACACTAACATGTAGAAATAAAAGGAAGTGCACAAATACATATATATAAACATGTATGTTCTTCCAAAATTCCAGACATCTAATAATACAATAACAAATGATGTTAACATATATACTGAAATTTTAACTTATCATATATTTTTATGACTTTGCAACAAAATAGGCTTTGACTCTTCAACTTTCTATAGAGTAGTTCAATGTATTACATTTCTCATGAGAAATGTATCATACACGTCAAAGAAGTGTTCAACAAGTATACTAAACTAAAAAAAACAATATATGATTGACGAGTCAACGTCATGTTTAGAAAGTGTCTGAGAAGCGTCAGAGAAGTGTTGGTGTCCGACACAGGTATGATTTCATGGAAGAAGTGTTCGTTCTCCATAGAGCCTTTTACCATTGTATAGGATATGAGCTTTTGCAATTGACTGTTGAAGTCTGCAGAAGCTTCAGGAATAGGCTGCTTTGACTCTTCAACTTTCTATGGAGTAGTTCAATGTATTATATTTCTCATGAGAAATATACCATACATGTTGAAGAAGTGTTCAACAAGTATACACTAAACTAAAAGATATAGTATGTAATTAACAAGTCGACGACATGTTTGAAAGTGTCTGAGAAGCGTCCGAGAAATGCCGGTGTCCGATTCATGGTGGAACTGTTTGTGCTGCATAGAGCCTTTTACAATTGTCTGTATAAGATAGGAGGTTCTGCAATGGGCTGTTGAAGTCTGCAAAAACTTCAGGCATATAGGGTCCCACTGTACTCACAGGAAACTAGAAATACTGTAAGGTTTGCTGGTGAAGGAAAAAAAAATCTAGGCACTGTTAAATCGTGTAGGTATAATATATGGCGAGTTAAAGTCTTCTACCACCTCTTTCAATCTCGCTTATGATTCATAAGATTTTTGTTTAGTCCATTACATAATGTTTCTTTTGAGTTTAATGTCTATCTAACCCAAGTTCCACTCTCACTCTTTGCAGATTAGCAAATGGTTTAAAAATGCAAGATATACTGCTCTCAAAATCAGAAAGGTTGTCTCTTCTCCTCAAGTACCTGATTTTTGTTATTTGTAAAACTAAATGTTGATGCTTCTCGTCCTCTGATTAGCTATGGATCTTTGGTTTGGCTATTGCCTAAACAGTGTAGATTCACTTTCGCATATTGCACAGAATAAAGTTCTAATGAAATATTCTAAAAGGATGATAGTTCTAATGAAATATAATATTATTTTTAAGGCCTAATGATAGTATTTTCTTCTGTGCATAACTATTTAGCAAGGTTTGAAATTATCGCCTTATACCGATTTTTTTTTTTTATACTGATCCACTGATATGACCTGATATAGCTGAAAAGATTACCGATACTGCCTATAATGAGACAAAATATTGTCGATTCTGATACCAAAATCCTACGGCCGATACTGATACCAAGGCCGAGATTTCAAACCACATGGTATCTCGATTGTCCCAAAATATTGATTTTGCTAACCAGGCTTAACATCACAAATTTTAGTATTCTCGCTATTTCTGATTCTTATTATCTCATAAGGCATGATAACTATTGGTGGACATCTACTGTTAATGAAAAACTTTTTCTAGTTAACAATTGATTTGAGTCAGTTATAGCAGAAGAAATGCCAACTAAGAAACTGACTGACAATACTTCTCGATATTCTTCCTCAGCTCCGTAGCTAGTGTTGTTTCCATCTGCCATCCCCATTTACCATGCAACAATCTCCATCCTCCTTCATGCGTTAAACTTTTTCCGCTTTAATTCTCAATTCAACCCTGCATTTCACCACCATTTTTTTGCCCTCGTTCCTTTACTGACTATATGCCTAACCTCTTCATTGGATCTTTTACTAGACCAGACCACATAGTATACTGATAACTATTAAACTCACAACTTCCTTCTCATTGCCATCGATCCTCCTCAACCTATTTGTCTAAAACCCACCGAATTATTTCTAGCAAATTGTTAAACTCATGATAAGAAAAATCCAAGTGGCTCTGACATGCTATCCCATTTTATTTAAATTGATTGAACCATATTTTTTTTCCTTTTTATTTTTTTGTGTTGTTGGTTGTTCTTGTTCCTGATTTCATCATCATTTCAAATCATTTACCCATCAAAATGTGGGATTGGTGGCTATGGTGCAAGGCTCCATGAAGAATATGACAAAGTTCTACAATCGGCTTTATACTTGAAAGCAACCCTTTCTTGATGAGTGTCAGGGTTCCTAGCTAAGGAAACTAAAGAGAAGGGCCTGGCTTGACATAATCCTAAAAGATTAGTTGGCATTCTCTAAAAATTTCTTGATTGCGAAAAACATCTAAAAGGAAGTGAAAGATGATAATTTTGTTAATTACATTCAACTTTGAGGCGCACACAGATCCAAAAGCCAAAAACTAACAATTTTTCTTTGTGGCATGGGTAGGGGTACCAATCTTGTCCTGACCTGATTATTTTAACGCGAGCCTGATCTGAAGTTGGCAGGTTAAGCCCCCAATTGGGACAAGTCAGCCTGATTAACCTCATTATTGGGGCCTTAACCTGTCAACTTCAGATCAGGCTCGCATTATATAATCAGGTCAGCCTGATTAACCTGATTACCAATCGGTTTGGGATAGAGTTGGATCAATTGACCCAATTATGACCATTACCCATTTAATACTCATATTTACGTATATCTATCCATTACTCAATATCCAATTGAACCCAACCCTAACTCTAAATTACCGTCTCCAATTTTTCTTTCTAATTTTATCTAATTTCATTGGTTGTGCCGTTGCACCACTGCCGCATGTGGGCTCTCCCATCGCATCGACCCTCTCTTGACGACTCATATTGTCGATTCTCCGTCTCACCTCTTATTTTCCTGTTGTTGTTGCTACTATCTTTCCAAATTTTGTTCATTTGATGGAAATTGAGTTTGATTGTGGAGGTGGAAGGAAGAATGGTGGTGGTGTTTGTTAGGATGTGGGGAGGGGGGGGGGGATCTTGTTTTGGATATTGGGATGTTCTTCGGGATTTGAAGGGAAAAAGGTTGAAAGAGACAGAAAATTAGACCCACATGCATCTTCAGTGTAAGGACTTACTAGTTCATAGAGTATAATTTGGGTTAACATCGGGTTATTTGAAGTTTGGTTATGCAGTTATCAACATGTAAGGTTAGGGTCCCTAAACGGAGGATTTGACTTGATTAATAACCAGGTCAGGTTCTGGTTAGCAATGGTCAGTTCTAAGCTGACAGGACCTAATCCAAAGAGTTGGGGCTCCTTCTATCAACTCATACACTCCAATCTCCAGATATCTTTCCGGTCCTTGAATACCTTGCACGCCTTGCTATACGCATCAAATTCACAATTTATACTTCTAAATCTTGCTGGGTGAAAAGCTCAAATTTGGCGAAATAGTTAAAGTTGGATTGGCTTTATGGATTTAAATTTAGGGCTTGTTTGTTTCGCCGCAAGTGGCCGCAAGTCGTATATCATAAAACATCTTTTCCATTTTCCGTTGTTTGTTTCACTGAAGAACAACTTGCAAAATGCAACTCTCATTTTCCCACTTACAGTTGCTACAGTTAATTTTGTGGTCATGTAAATCTCACTTTTACACCCATATTTTCTCACTTGCAGCTGATACAGTTAATTTTGTTGTCATGTAAATCTCACTTTATTATTTATTAATATTTATACCAAATTTTTAATATTTTATTTAGATTTAATATTTTATTAATATAACAATATTATGCTTTAAAATAAAATTACTTTATATTAATTTATTTATTTTTAATATAAATAATTTCTTTATTAATATTGTAATATACTTTATTATTATATTAATATTTTATTCTGTTAATATCGTAATAATAATTTTATAATAATATTTTATTTTCAATATTATAATTATATTTTAGTTCATTAATTTATATTTTATAATATTACAATAATATTGAAATATTTTTTAAGTATTTATAATATTATAATATTATAGCTATATTATTATTTTTCTTAAGATTTTTAATATTTATGTTTTATTAGTATTCTTAAAATTCTATTAATGTTCTTTAAATTTTCTTAAAATTTTATAATTATTTATTTAGTTAATATTTTAGTAATATTTTACTAATTATACTAATATTTTATAATATTATTGTTATAAATAAAATATTAAAATTATTAATATTTTATCTCAAATTTATTGATACAATTTAATTTTCAATAGTAGATTTAATTTAATAGTATTTATAATATTGAAATCACTGCTACAGTTAATTTTGTGGTCAACTTTTTCACACACTTTCACATCGTAAACACAATATACTTTCTCATTTACACTTTTACTTTACCAACCAAACACCGTAAAACACAATATACTTTCTCATTTACACTTTTACTTTACCAACCGTGTTACAGTTTACTTTTCCCATTCTCATTTTACGACTTACGACTTGCAGTCACTTGCAACAAAACAACATGCCCTTAGACTCACGAATATAAGTAGTATACTAGGGGTGGCAATCTTGACGCGATCCGACAGGTTGACATGAACCTAACTCACAATTTTAGGGTTCTGGTCTCACCCCTAATCGGGTACGGTGAAAGCCTGGTCATACCTACTTGACCTAGATTGATCTAAGTTGAACCGATTATGTGATCATGTATTAGATGCAATGCTTTAGTACAGAAGGGAACAAGTGGTACAGGTTAGCACATCCGTTTCCTAAGAGTTGACACTGATTTCAAATCTTGATTCCTTCTAAACTTTTTTTTTCAGACAAATATTTTTAGGTAGCAATAAGCATAACTGACTTTAATCTTTAAGCATGAAAGTTTCATGGGTATAGCAGTCTCGTCTTCAATTTACTTAAAGGGTCGCACGTTTGAGATCTCTCTCCTGATTTGATTTTTCTTAAATTGGCTGATCATCGAGGTAGGCAGGTTGGGTTTGGGTGACACAATCATCAGCCTCGGGTTGGGTCACAGTTTGTAACCCAACCATTAATCAGATTGGGGTTCAGGTCAGCCTTATATGGGTCGGGTCAAAGCTGACTGACCTGAACTCCGATCCGACCCAAGCATATTGGATCCCATGCTTTATGGTAAGGTAATTGTAGGGAAGGTAGTGGTTGACCATAAAATCTAAAAGGCATTTGGAGTAAGCTAAAACAAACTATTTTATTGCTTCTACAGTTTGGCTCACTTTGTTATGGAAATGGACTGGCAAAAGAGAGGTCTTTATATGAGTAATTGCTTTCATATCAAAGGCACATATATTATAAGCCAAGTCAAAATACGATCTCCTAATTGAAAAGCTAAATTTTATCCTTTTGCTATGATCTGTTGGTTGACCATCCTTGATTTCTCCCACTGCACTTTCTTGAGGAATCTTATGATTAGATTTGAAGGTTTAAGCTTTTATAAGTATATTATATTTGGATACTGGTTGGAAAATATTTTCTATGATGGTTTGTTTTTGTAACTCACGGGGTACTATATGATGGAAATAGAATTTGGGGCCTAATTTGGTAGATATTGGAACGATTTAGAGGGATTTCAGTGCCGCCCAGGCTCCGAAATAGTGCAAAAACAGTAGAAAGAAGAGAAAGGAGAACAAAATAGGGGAAGAGATATCCACAAACCCTCAGTCTCTGCAAAACACTACTTTCAACTGTTTTTATTTTTTTCCCTAACTTGAGCCTTTATACAGGCTACCTCCATGATAAAGAAAAACTAGACTTTTGGAATTCCATAACTGTTACTATTATTGCCGAATCAATTGAGACCAACAATAGTATCTGGATTAAACTTGTGATCATTAAGTAACCAATAATATCTTAATAGAAGACCCTTAAATTCAATTTAAACAGACATCAACAATTAGTCCTTGGAGTTAGACCATCGAATTTTAGTGGAGCCATCAATTGGATTGTGGGAGACTGGCATTTTTCTCTTTGCTTGTGGGGTTAACAATTTGATCTTGGTTTTAAAATTTTTTATTATACTTGATTGGATCTTTGGCACACTATTTCCTATTAACAATTCTTTTTTGAAATAATTCATGAAAAATGATGTCTCTTTGATGACATTTTGATTGAACAATAAAACTTTATTAATTGATCTCATTGATTCTGCTACATCTTTGACTGACTAACTTGCCATGTGGATGGCAACACCTTCCCCCCTTATTGTGGAATCAATATGGTGGTTAACTCCCAACTTCTCTCGCTAAATAGTGGATATAACCTTGCAATATGTTGATGGCATTGCCTTGAACTTGTGATACCACTATCAAAGCAAGTTCCTTTACCAAGTTCTTAACTTCGGAATTGTTTATTGCGATACGATTGTGATGTGGACATTAAGCCACGTGTATGACACGTGTTTAACCGGTGGACAAGACACATTGTTCCAGATTCCCAGTAGCTGTAAACTTCTATTTTCTAGTTCTTTATTTTGAGTTTCTTTATTTTTGGTTTCCTTTTGATAGTTGTAATCCCACTTTGAATGGGAATTTTAGTTTTTAAAAGTTGAAATTGTAATCTATTTTGATTAGGAGTTTTAGTTTGAATTGTATTCAATTTTGTAAAAGCATATAAAAGGCCTCTTGTATCAAACAATATGCAATGAGAATTATTATGAAGAAAAATTCTTCAAAATTGTGTGAGTTTGTGATCTCTCTACAATTTTTCTTTTTGTGTGAAGCATTCAGAGAAACCCTAATTAGAGTGTAAAACCCTAGGTAGTTTATCCCCTTCCCTATTTTCCCCCACTCTCTCAAAATCTTAATTTCAATTTCTAATCCCATTTCCAAAACTTTATTTCTATTTCTCAATTTCTTTGACAAAAGAAAATAAAAAAAATATAGAATTTTTTTGCTACAATACTGCTACAGTACTGGACCCGGTGTGCTACAGTCTCCGTACCCGCGAGCTATAGTAAACAGACCCGCAACACCAAACAGACTCGTTAAGGCATCATATTGGTTTTCAGCCGGTAACTTGCACATACGGGACTCCGATTCAGCCGATTTTCAAGTCATTGCATTCGTGATGATGAGATCTACTCACCAACATTAATTACAGGTCACTGAGGTCTGACGCGATTCTTAGTAGGTACACTTTTATCTTAATCGGTTATTTCGAGTCTAATAATTAATTTCTGATACTTTATCGATTAACTGTTTCTACTAAAAGTGAGATTGTGTGTGTCTGCTTGTCTTTGAATTCAGTAGATTTAATATTAATCATAAAATCTTTTGCCGCATAATATATTATTTTTAATTGATTCATGATTGAAGTGGATTTTTTTTACACATGTTATTTTGTTACATCTATTCGCTTTATTAGTTTTAATTTTTTTCTACCAACGATTGTTTCATGTTGGTGAAGCGTGATTAAGTGTTTTATTGCTTATTTTCATACACGCATGCACGTTTCACATCAACTTAGTATTAAAGCATGGTTAGTGTAGGATCTGCATATTAATCACGTTTATTTACTTGCATTTAGTTTAGATTTTATTAAAAATTCACATCTCTAGGCAGTTGTTAAGAAACTTTACCGTTTTCTTGATTTTAAAAAATAAAAAAATTGCATATAAGAATTTCATCATTCATCTAGGTCTTGTTAGTGCATACCAACTTCAGTGGATTTTCACCCTATCTTAGATTAGATGACATCGTGACCAAGCTTAATAACCTACTCCAAATCTCAAATAACGTGAACAAATTTGAATAGGATCATAGATAGAACAGTCGTGAAGAAGTCTAATAGTCCTATCTCTCCGGTAGTCATGCCCGTGATAAAGGAGTTTAATGAGAGAAACTTATTCAAGCTTAGTCCCATGATTAAATGTTACATGTGTCAAGGTTATGGGCATGTTGCTGTCAGCTGTCTAAGTCGCAAAAGTTATGGAACCACCTTAACAAATACAAAGCCCTTTCCTCTTTTACTGTCAACCCCTATTGTCGTCTGTTCTGATCAACTCCTTTCTCTTCTACTGCCAATACCATCCACTTTCCCCTTGTATCATATGTTAGGCTCCAAATCGAAATTCTCCACAGAGCTTATTCCAATAACCGATCAGTATCAAGTTATTGAGTCTGCATCATCTTTTGCATCACACGTGCATGAACAATTCATGGAGATCAGTGATAAAATTGTACAAAATAATACCAACCATGAGATACGAGCTGATGATAGAAATATTTTAATATTGGTGATGTTGTTCAAAAGTTGCATTCTTGTAGTTCTAATCCATTTCAAATCTTGATGAAATTGAATGATAATATTTATGTTATAAATCTTCTTGTAGATTTTGACGTCATTTCTACTTTCAATATTGACTGCTCTGTAGATTATAAAAGATCTTATCTTACTTGTTGATGAGCTTCCCATGAGCCTATTCTCGAGAGCCCTTCCCTTTCATCGCTACCAGATATTTTACCCTATATATCATGTCAAGTTGATAAATTCTTAGATGATAAAATTATCACCACCTAATATGGTGGGATTTGAAAATATCCGATTTGTTAGACAGGAAAAATACCAATTGATGATACATGACAAGACAGAAGTGAACTGTCGAATGTTGATCATAACATTTTGGAACAATGTGAAGCACTTCCACTTTTAACTCGACAGAGTTGAGTTCTCTTCAACACGGGGAGAATGATGCAGACATCAAACATGTATGACACGTGTTTTACCAGTGGAGAAGACACCCTGTTTCAAGTTTTCAGTGGTTGTAGAATTCTATTTTCTAGTTTTTTTATTTTTGATTTTCTTTTGATAGTTGTAATCTCACTTTGATTGGAAATTTTAGTTTCTAAAAGTTGAAATTGTAATTCTATTTTGATTAGGAGTTTTAGTATGTATTGTATTCAATTTTGTAAAAGCCTATAAAAGACCTCTTGTATCAAACAATATGCAATGGGAATTATTATGAAGAAAATTTCTTAAATTTGTGTGAGTTTGTGATCTCTCTACAATTTCTCTCTTTGTGTGTGAAGTCTTTAGAAAAACCCTAATTAGAGTGTGAAGCTCTAGTTAGTTTAACCTCTTACCTATCTCTTTTTTCACTCTCTCAAAATTCTAATCTCAATTTCTAATCCCCTATCCAAACTCTTATTTCTATTTCTCAATTTCTTTGACAAAAGAAAATAAAAAAAATCAGATTTTTTTGCTACAATACTGCTATAGTACCAGACCCAGTGTGCTACAGTCCTCGCGAGCTAAGTAAACAGATCCTCAACACCAACAAATTCGTTAAGGTATCGTATTGGTTTTCAGCCCGTAAGTTGCACATACAGACTCTGATTTAGGTGATTTTCGAGCCGTTACGTTCGTGACGATGAGATCTACGCACCAACATCGATTACAGGTCACTAAGGTCTGACATGATCCTCAATTGGGGTGTGCTCTTATCCTAATCAGTTATTTCGAGTCTGGTAATTGATCTCTGATATTTTAGCAAGCTGGTTACCAAAAGTGAAATTGTGCGTATCTGCTTGCCTTTGAATTCAGTAGTTTTAATATTGATCATAGAATTTTTTGCCGCATAATATATTATCTTTAATTTATTCATGATTGAATTGGATTTGTTTGCGTATGTTATTTTGTTACATCTACCCGCTTTATTAGTTTAATCTTTTCCTACCAACGATCGTTTCATATTGGTGAAGCGTGATTGAGTGTTTTATTGCTGATTTTCATACACGCATACATGTTTCACATCTGATTGTTGGTGATATTTGGAAGCACTGCTAGAGGGATTTAGTGTTAGATTTATGGATGGACTAGGATTCTTTTGTGTATGGAATTTCAAACTCGGGCCAGAAATATTATATTACATAAAAGTGGGGCCGACCCTTCCTAATCTATAGTCTCCTTTTAAGCATCATATAACATTCTCGGCATATTCTAATCATATCATCATTCAGTGTTATACATTATTATATTTAATTTTCAATTGATAAACATCCAATTTCTTTAAATAACAGTTCATTTCTTATTTTTCATACTTATTGCTTCCGATGTTATTCCTGAACCTTTCATGCTCAAGCATTAATTTTTTTTGCTTCTTGATGTCCTTATTTTTCTGTTTTTGCCCCATAAGTCCTCTTTCTGCAAGAGAATCATCAGGAACATTTTGGATTCGTAAGTAAGAATATGTTTGGCCATACTGATTTGATGTCCTCAAACGAACCTTTCAGTTTTATCCCAATTCATACTGGAAATTTTGTAAGTAGGAATATGTTTGGCCAATGTGCTCCTTAGGAATGGATTGAACATGCTACTATCTTCCTTTAGGAATCTCTATTTGTACTCATCATTGAGTTGAACATGCTTAAAACTTGTTTCTAGTATTACCAGTCGTGTCACGCGTCTGAGATGTCACCCATGCCCACACGTTTCAGGGTTTAAATTGATATAAGTTACAACAGAAAAAACAAAACCTTTGATATGGATGAAAATTAATTGCTTTGCCTTACCTTCAAAAGTTCTGATATATTATGAGTAACTCATAAATCATGTATTACTCTTAACCCTACAACAACAACAACAACTAAGCCATTTGTCCCAAGTATTTGGGGTAGGCTACATGAACCAAAAGAGAATTACGCCGGATCGGGCACATGGATCAGCTTTCTCTACTCATTCCTATCGAGCAATATGCCTTCACTAAGACCTTTAGCCTCTATATCTTGCCGTATTACCTCCATCCATGTTTTCTTTGGTCTCCCCTGCGCTCTTTTAACTTGTCCTAAATTGATACGCTCTACTCGCCGAACTGGTGCATTTGTAGGTCTACGTCGCAATGTCGCACATGACCAAATCATCGTAGGTAGTTTCTCTCATCTTCTCTTCTATAGAGGCTACACCTATCTTAGTACGAATATTCTCATTTCTCACCTTATCTCTCTGCGTGTTACCACACATCCAATGAAGCATGCGCATATCTACTACACTCATCTTCTGGGCATGATGTCTCTTTATAGCCCAACATTCTGTGCCATATAACAAAATTATTCTTAGCCCTGTTTGCTTTAATTTTAAATTCTTTATGGTCACTAAATTTGTTTAAACACATCCTCTACTAATCTAAAATTTGACAAATTCCTCTGTCCGATTGTGTTACCTAGCACTACTTGTATATGTTTCACCAAATCATAATCACTATTATTTATGCAGTACAACTCTTTTCATTCTTTTTTAGAATGAATGGTGCAACAAAATGTCTTAGTATTGCTGTTAGTTTATCTTCTCACATTATTTGCATTTTCTTTTAGCTTTTTTCTGTCATAGCAACTGACCATCATATCATTTATCATGCTGATATTTTTAGAACCAACAGGCAGAAATGACCAATGAACCTCGGATTGTTGATAACACTAAAAAGTTAAGAAGAAAAGCTGGAGAGCAAAGATTTGATGGAGTAGAATCAATTTACATCTCTTGTCTTCTGCCATTATCATCTATCATTCGGGTGCCTAGAAATTTGAGAAAGATCCTTCAAAAAAGAATACATCAATACTTCCCCCCCTGAGTAAGCAGCAAAATGATGCAGCCAATGCACTACCAGTAGACAAAATTCAGGTACTAAATTCATCATACTATCGTATGTTACCAGTTGAACTTTTGTTGATGTGTGTCCCATGATGTGTTTATCTTTCAAGGACCAAACACGTGATTAAGGTCTTTGATTTTTGGTCTCGCTGCAGAAATTAAGAAGCGTCCTTGTAGAGAACCAATTCCCATCCATATCTGTCAAAAGGAACTTGTCGAAAGAGCTAGGTCTACCTCATCGTCAGGTACACCTGGGTCTTCAGTTGACAGAACATGTGCTATCAAACTTCTTCTTCTATTTGACTTCCTAATTCATATTAATTAATTAGTTGTTTACCACAGGTTAGTACAAGGTTTAAACATGAAGTAAGTGGTCTCGGAAGGAATTCTTCTTTGGAGGAAACATTCAGCGGCAGGGGAAGAACTGATCCTCGAGTAGATGAGATCACCGAGAATGAACAACTTTACTTAGCGGAGATTGAGAGGTTGTTAAGTCTCCAAGAAAGGATTCAGAACTTGAAGAATACATTGATAACATGTAAAGGTTACAGTCAAATGCTTAATAAAACTCATCCGAAAGAACCAAACGTAGTTTACGTTCCGGTTGCTGAGATAAAGGAGAAGCGACATGCAGTTCTACTTCAGGTTTGTACACAACTTTGTATACAAAATCGAGGAGCTGACGTAACAGGAAAAACTGATTGGTTCAAGAGGTACATTGACATTGTACTTTTATAATAACTCACAATTTTGTATAGAGAAGTATCAGTGTCTTTCAATTGATTGAACTTAGCATAGAGGTCTTTTTTTGTACAGACCAATTATTGTATAGAAAAATATGACAGGCTTCTGCTAATTTAATCAATGAAAAATGCTATTATTGTAAGGCTATACTTGAGGACTTCAACTTTCTTGACAATTATGCATCTTTGGCAGTTATGTCATTTAAGTAAAACAATATATAGAAGTGGGCATGGTGTTTAATATCATACCCATTGCTTTTCTGTCTGATATGGATCAGATTATACTAAAGTTAGGTGACTTTGACTTTGAGCTTTATTAAAGGACATATCTTTTACTTTAATGCATTTGCAATTTTGTGGTTATGTAGTTGCTTATAAAGATATTTATCTTAGGATATCATGTGCAACTCTTGCCCTTATTTTAATTATCTATTCAAATTGATTCATAAGTCGCTATATTTTGGATCCGCGAAGACTTAAATTGGATTGTTGAAAGAAGGAAAGATGTCTGCAGTATTCTAGCACGAGTGTTAGGTGCTGGCTGAGTCTGATAACATAAAAGTCGATCGGACAGTACAGTTTGTGCCCAGTTTATTCTCACGGCAATGGAAATTATATTTCCTCACCTTATATTTGGCTTCATTGTAAGCAAAAAGTTAGCCTCATTCCTTCGTGTAACATCTTGAATCTCTGCATTCATGTCATATGTAACATGTACCAAAGTGCTAAATATTTACAAACATGAAACACATTTATTATCTTCAAGCAAACTTATGCGAAGGATATACATTCTGCAATAGGGATTTATTTGGTTCCAGAAGTAGCCTTCTCAAAGGGACAATATATCCAATTGAATTTTGCAAAATTTCTCAGTAGACAGAAGTAACCAGAACCATGTAACTTCTACTTTGATGAGTCTTATTCTATGAACCTGCAGCATATACATGTACCACATCTAATATTCATCTGCAATATTCTACACGGTAAAGCTTACTGCTGTATAACAGTGTAAAATAGCGCCAAATTGTCCAGGAATTACGAGACTGCAAATAACATCTCATGATTTATGTAGAAGTGGCATTGCTTACATTTTGCGTGTTAGGCCAAAATAATTGCTGCCAAAGATAAAGTTCTGACAATATTATCAAATACAATAGTAACCCAACTTAAGATACTCTACAGAGAGTAAAGTACACATATATGAATATCAACCAATGAGACCTGCTACTTGAGGATGCAAAGTTGAGGCTTGCTAATTTTCCTCAATATCACTGCAGGCATACTTTTCATGAAGGAAATTACTGCGTGAACTGGTTACCGAACAAGGGAGCTGAAGCAATTGAGCATAGAATCTGGGAAAACAACTCCCTTCAGAATTAACAGAACTAACAGCTGGAGATGTACCAATATGTTGTTTGGGAGGATGTAATAGTAGTCAGTAGACCTCGATTAACAAATGAAAGAACAAACCAAAAAAAAAAAAAAAAAGATAAGGAAAAAAGAAGTTGTAGGAACCATGTATAATATTATTATGGGGTAAATTACAAGAAACCTATTCTTGTTGTGAATTAACTCTCTCATCTAAAAAAGGTGAACAAATAACCCAACTATTGCCGTCAAGTATAAGCATTCTGGTACATGATGTTTTTTTATGATCATGTGACATAATGTTAATTATATTCCACACTTATCATTTTCATATAGGTATAATAACTTTTTTCTAAAAAATAGTTTTCTTGACGGATAAAATGAGTTTTAAATAGTTCAGGAAGTTACTTATTGAGTTTTTTTTTTTAATTTAAGGTGTTAATTCAAAATTGGAAGATAAATGAAGGGGGTTTCTTGTAATTAACTCTTATGTGGGTAAATTACAAATTATGTAATGTATCATAATATTAATGTATACTTCAGAGCCAAAACATAGGCTATAGATCTAAAGACAAATACATAAATAAATAGAAATAATGTAAATGAAAGGGGTTTCAGCCTTATATCCTTGAAAACTTTGAGATTTCAAATATTTTTCTTGTATTTTGTGTATTTCAATACACAACACATCCTTTTTTTGTTTTATTTTGTAGATGTGTCCTTCCATCAGATGATGAATTATAATGAATTAAACTATGTCTAACAATTTTCTTTTTTCAATTTAAAGAATAAGATTACCTTTATTTTGTTCAAGATTCATCAAGCACACACCCTATGTTACATGATCAAATCCAAGTTACATGACCAAATCCAATGCAGATGTAAAACATTGAGGGCATGTGCTGTGACAGTATTTGGATATTTTAAGGCAATTTTCTCAAATAAATTAAAAATTCTAATTAACTATAGCTTGCTTTGTTAAAATTTGTTACTGGTTCTTGTTTCTTTACCTGCTGGTTGACAGCAGGGTATATTTGCAAAATAATAAAAACATAGTAATGTAAATAAATATGCAAAACATAAGGTAAAATATGTAATTCTGTAGCAACATAATTGACATAACAGGTAAAATATGTATATGCTAAAAACCCTAATCAATATTAACATAACAAGTTTTTGTATCAGCAAGGAAAGCTGCTGGTGGCACAAGTCTTGAGGTTTCAATTAACCCAGCTTCCATTACTCTCAGCTTTAAGTTCGATTTATATTTTTAGGTCCATTTCTGCTCTGATACATCCAGTTGAAACAA
Source organism: Agave tequilana (assembly GCA_038442645.1). Classification (NCBI taxonomy): domain Eukaryota; kingdom Viridiplantae; phylum Streptophyta; class Magnoliopsida; order Asparagales; family Asparagaceae; genus Agave; species Agave tequilana. The sequence continues at coordinate 54,380 of JAVJIF010007968.1, forward strand.
AATACCCCTTGATATATAGTGGTTACAACATTTCTCACCTGTTACATCCTCAAACTGGTCATGAATGCAATATGGAGAGTATTCCTTATATATGCCTGTGCTTGCAAGCTGCAATTCAGTAGGACTATACAACAAAAAGATAGCATCAAAGGATCTGGAGAAGCCTTACGAAAACATGTATTCACTTGTTTACTGTGTCCAAGAGAGCGAGGTGGATCTTTGTTGTCACCTGTTATGCTGCTATTGCCGAGGTCCATCATTACTTGATTGATGATGCTAGTGCTTGCTGTAGTTTCATCATGCATATAAAATGCAATCTATTCAGGACTATCAGCTCTCGTCACCTGAGGTCTATGCTTGTTGATGGTCAACCAAGGTCTCAGCTGCATGCAAGATTTGAGCTCTTAAGATCAGAACGTAAATATAGTTATCCTCTCAGAAAATCTTACTAAGAGCTTGCACCTCTAGATTGTTATAGGCTATGAGGTACTCCAGTAAAACGATCAAGCTAATACATGAAACAGATAACCCAGCTAAAGAAGTATTAGATATATTGGTGATGAGATGATCTTAATCTTTAAATTGTTGTGTGCTCAATATGCTAAGTTGATGAAGCTTTATGAAAATATCAGCTTTGATGTGTCAAGAATATAAAATATAATAATCATAAATGAAAAATTAAAGATCGTTGCAAGTACTCCAGCAAGAAAAAGGATGTCTGCGTAAACAAACTATAATGCAAATATCAATTTCCTCATATTTACACTCTTAATGAAGAGTCCTGCAAGCCATGACAACAAACAGCTTCAGAAGTGGATTTCTGGACGTACCATCTCTACGTATTTTAATTGCTCGAGAATCACATCCGTTTCAAGCTCCTACACAATCACATATAAGATCTATCAAGGCAAAGAACTTCATACAATTACATAGAATCAAATAACATAACTTGAAAAAAAAATCATTGTACCTCATGGCAGGACAAATAAATGAAAGATAGAAATGGTTATAACTTGAACACCAAGGCATGGCAGTGACAAGTAAATGGAAGAACGATGAATAAACAGCTGGAGAAAACTCTAACTGATACTGCATCGCTTCCCAAATGCATTTATCAAAGGCACAATACAATTTACAAAAATGTTGTCTACGCACCAGCTACCTTCTTCCAACTGAAATAGTTACAGTACTCTTATAAAACATGTTATGATATCCTGACAGCTGTAAATCATGATATGTCAAGTCTACACTTAGGTCAGAATTGAGTGTCATGAAGTACAAGTTACTATAAGGCCTTGCCAAATTAACCAAGTGTTTTCCAACTATTTAGTATTAGGCTATTTGCCAATCTCCACAATTGGTTACAAACATTAGAAGCGAGTCCAATCCAACTGGGTAGCCAATTTACAACAGACAAAGCAATTAGCCGTAAATACCATCCCCTGGACAAACCATTAAAACATAAGTTAACACTGAGTGTCCAGCCCCTATATTCACACCTCTAAAGCCAATTTACCAAAACCACACAATTCGGGTGCGAGGATCACCACCGTCCCATCAGTTCCAAGCACTAAAATGAGCAGGGGAGCAAACTAAAATTATTAACTTCTGAATTATTAACATGACATCTTAAGGATGTTACATAGAGGTTCCTTAAATCCCGTTCCCAAAAGACATTTAAACTTCACATTGAAAAAAATGCTAATATTAACTTCTTTTCACTTAGCCACTAGGACATGGCTTAATGGTAAAGGGGTGGGAGTGGATTGTAGGGAAGTGTGTGTTTGTAAGTCTCGTTAAACCTCTCTCTCTCTCTCTCTCTCTCTCTCTCTCTCTCTCTCTCTCTCTCTCTCTACATATAAACTTCCATAAACAAGCCCTGGGAGCCAAAGAAAAGGGATTGCTCTAGAGAAAGATGGATATAAGATGCAGAACAGGAATTCAAAAACAATAAATTGACTATGCTAAGTGTGAGATTGCCCTCCAAGGTACTGCAGACAGCTATTCTTGACTACTGTTTACAATACACCCTGAGCGTGCTTCCACTAAATGGAGCACAAAATGTCACATGACATGACATCCCTATGATCTGAACAAACCAAATATCCTGATTAGAAATAAACATTAGTGATCATATAGAGAGAGGCCCAGATGAAACTTATTTAAGATATCCTGCTCCTCTACCTAAAACGTAAGCCTCCCATATACATATAGAGACATAATAAAGAGGAGAAAAAACTATAGTGTCCAAATTTAATGGGATCACTTTAACAAGCCATTATAAGAACAGACACCTGAGAAATACCAAACCAAAAACATATCCAACACCAACCAGTTTTAGAAGTCAGTACTTTATGAAACAACAGCCAGGGAAAAAAAAACTTATCTATATCAATTGAAACTGGAAAGGCTTGTTTTATTTTTGCAAAAATCAAGGTGGTCATTAGCAATAGAATGCAATTAAGTTTTGCTAACCCTTCAAGGTATCTAGGGGAGGTAAGCAAATCCTAGTTTGTATTATCGATCTATTAAGGGGTAGGATTTCCTTGAACAATATATATTTAAGTTAATTATACCATTAAGCATGTTATAGGTTAGAAATCATATTAAAAGGGAAATATTAAAACATGTTTTCATATGTCCCATCTGCTAAATTGATAGGCTTTAAAGATAAGTAGACAACTATATCTCAGAACACTTAAACGATATCGCTCAACATGCAACCAAACAATCACAGAGCATAGGATTTAGACAAAGACAATGTAACAAACTTAAACCATGCAATAGTATGAGTGTACTATTTCCATGTGGAATGCAGTGATGTATTAATGCTAGGTGTAATATAAGAGTTCACGCAGAACCCATTCATATACCATAGGTCATCTAAACCATTAACTTTGATCTAAACATCCTAAAACCCACATGAATGGAAAAATCAAAGTGGTCTAAGTGCTTCCAGTTTATGGATCAAGCAACCCAAAAAATTGGCCTTCAAGACCCTAAGAAACTCAGTTTGACATTAAGCAAGTGGTCGGACAAGTAAGAAGTTTCCACCTTACTTTTTTTTGGCATGGCTTTTAGGATGTTTATATTACAATCAACAGTTCAAATGAGTGAGACTGATGACCCATCATGTATTTCCATAAGTACACCCTGTTTGTAGCATAACCGATGAGGACATCACAGCAGTTGCTAGTTGTTTTTATGCCTCAGTTTATTTTTGAGTTTAGTTATTTTCTTTAATTATGCTTTTAGTACCACATCAGTTATTTCCGGGAACTGATTTTTGTAAAACCTATATATAGGCCCCAAACTTCTTTTATTATTAGACAATGAATGAATTAAAACATTTCAGTTTAAATTTCTTGAGCCCCGAATTCTTGAGATTTGAGTGTGAAGACCGCAGTGCAAGGGTGTGAACCCCAAATTTATCTTTCTTCTTTCTTTCTTAAACCCTAATTTTCCGTTTCTATTTCTTCATTTCAAAACTCTATTTCCCATTCTATTGATTGAAGGTGAATGTGATCCATCCCTTTTTACATCAATTTGGTATTAGAGCAATTAATTTTCAATCCCCTTCAAATTTTTTTTCTCTCTCAAACCCTAAAACTATCCTTAAAAAAAAATCAATCAAAAAAAGAGTAAGATCAAAAAGCCCTAGATCTATCCCTCAAAACAAGAAAAAAACAAAAAATTGTAGCAGAAAATTTACAAAAAATTCTCCCGAAATTATCAAAGGGGACTGTTCACTTCCTTCTCCACCTTCAGCCCCCGAATATTAAAAAAAAAAATTCTCAAAACCTATTGTTCACTATTCCTCCTCCTAAGCCTTTTCCTCCCACCACCTCCTGTGGCCTCACCTCCACCCTTCCCTGTTCTAGACAGCGATACACAACCACCACAATCGCCTCACCTCCTCCTTCTTCTTCCTCCCTAAACCCATCGACAAGCACGTCTTACACTACACCGTCGACTGCCCCAATCACCTCCACCTTTCGACTGCCTCCTTTCTTCATCACAACCTCCTCCCTGTGCTCGCCTTCGTCGCCACCTTCGAAGCCAGAACCTCGCCGCAATCAAATTGCCACCTAGCTCCAGATTCACTGCCAGATCTGCCCAGACCTCATCGTCGCCACATCATCTACGCCACCGCACTGTTACCGCTCATCTCCAACAACCCCACCATCATCATCACCATCTTCTGACGACCTCGCCGAACGACCACGATCACTGCAGCACCCTCCACCACCTCTGTCAGCCCTCGCCGTCTTGAACACCTTGTCGACGCCACCATATGCTCATCGAAGTTCCCTGCCCTACTCCTATCCTCGCTGAATCTCCATCGTCGCCGCCGTCGCCATGCTCTCTCGCCACTAAAGGAGATAGGATCAGATTTGATCAAATCGGATCCCATCCAACAAGTGGATCCAATAAGATATAATCGGATCTTACTTGCCACTTGAAAGGCGGTTGGATCAAGTCAGATCCAACTAGCCTGACCCTAACCCGATCCACTTCAGTGGACCCAAGCCGACCTGTAATCGAGCCAAGTCGTCTCCACACCAAGCTGTAGCTATTGTCATCAGCTAAACAACTGACGTCATCGGCTAAACCGAGCAGACCCAAGCCGCCGGCTTATATTTGGCCCAGACCCGGCTCACCGAGTCGCCAAGCTGACGGTGATATCAGCCGAGCCAACTGTAACAACCCGTTCTCAGAATACGTACTTAGATACGTGCTCTAATTTTTCGATCATATTTTTCAATTTTTCCCGTATTTATTTTCATTTTATGATTACTTATATTATTAGTTGGTATCAGATCCAGATTTTCATACTTAGAGTCAGCTCTAATCTGAACGGAGGACCCACTTCCAGTGTACTACTCGATTTAATCTTTCTGGTAGTCAGATTTGACCGGTTTCAATTTCAAACATTGTTTTTTAATATTTTAGATTTTTCATGATTTTTGAAATTTTTAAAATTATTCTGCAAAATCTTCAAAATCGGTATCGACCGATGCAGCCGATCGATCTCGGTTTTTTAATTTACAAATGGAGTAAAATTTCTAGAAACTACTTTCTGATTGTTCCTCAGAATCGTAATTTCTATCTTAACACATTTTTGAGATTTTTTCTGAATTTATCAAAATTCGACTGGATTTGTGTTGACCGGTATCGCTGATTGATTCTATGATTTTTAATTTGAAAATAAGATTGAATTTCTTGAATTCGATTTCACCATGTACCTTAATATAATATTTCATAATTTGAGAATTTTGGGAATCTTTCTAAGTTACTTTATTTTTTCGACATTTACAGTGTTTTCAGTATTTTCCCGAATCCGGAGTTAATACATGGATATTTTCCTTTCTTTTTCTTTGTTTTCCCCCTCTTCCACTCCTTTTCTTTCTTTTTTTTCTTTTTCTTTTCCCCTTTTTTTCTCCTCCACACAAACGCCCCCCAAAATATTTTCTCTTTTTTCTTTTCTTTTCCTTCTTTCTCCTTTCTTTTTCTTTTTTCCTTTCTTTCTTCTTCCCCTGGCCAGCGACAAAAGCTCTCCTCTCCTCCTCCCAAATTCTCTCCCTCTCTCCATTCTCTTTCTCCTCCACTTTCTCTCCCCCTCACTCTCCAAATCACGCACTCTCTTACTCTTTCCCTCTCTCTTCTCCACCAAGAATGGTGATCACCTCCACCAGACCCATCACCGGCGACTTCCTACGCTGGCGGCGGCCAGATCCGGCCACCCCCACTTCCCTTCTCCTTCACCTCCTTCACCTCCACATCATCGTCAACATCTCCACCATCACCCTCTTAAATTCCACCACCTAGACATCCACAACCATCATCAACCACCCAATCCTCCACCCGCTCCTCCACCACCACTTCCCCTCTCCTCCAATTCCACCACCACATCTCCAGCCACCATCAATTCCACCACCAAACACTAACACCACCATCATCTCCATCCATAACCCCCTCCACCTCCACCTCCACCCCTCTTCCTGGCCGTACCGCCGGCGGCTACCACCGGCCGGCACCGCCAGGTGGCCAGCCAGGCCACCTGCCCTCTGGCCATAGGCCAGGTCGGGCTATGGCCTGCCCCCTGTCTCTCTCTCTCCCCTTATTCTCTCTTTCTCTCTCTTGAGTTCCCTCTCTCCTCTCTCCTCTTTAATTTGTACACGTACGACGTGTTTTTGGAGTTTCGAATTTTGCGACATTTTTCATAATCTAGGCGAGTGTTCTCGCTTCATTCCTGTGTTTCCCTGCTTCGATGGGTTGACATGTATTTGTTGGGATTTGTGTCGTTGTGTATTTATATTTCTTGAATTGCATTTGTATTTTTATAGATTATGTACCTTTACATGTATGCGATCGAGTGCCTAGGACTGTATATGTAGTAGCTCTGTGACGAATACTTGTAGCAGTGCCCTGACTGTGATATTGCTCTATTATTGCTTTATTACCATGCATGGTCAACCCTTAAGTGGTCGTTTAACCTCCAGCTCTCTCTTATTTGGCTGACCCTTTGTGGTCGCCCTTAGCCTTCAGGCTCCGTTTAGCCTCCAGGCTCGCTAAACTCAGCCTCCGGGCATCACCACTTTACGGATAGTCCAATTATTATCTGTTTATATGTGTTATTTGGTACTAACACTTCTGCAGGTACAACTCACTTTCTGGGCTACCCAATTGGCGATGTGTCTTGTACCCTTTTGGGTTTCATGATAGCTGCAGGTAATAACACTTAGACCGTTCTCGTCTCTTATTTAACGCCCGATGCTGTTAATTATTATTATGTTTATATATGTGCTCACGTAGTACTAACATTTTATGCAAGTACCTATTCGGCCTTCTGGCCCTATTATCCTTTGGGCTCTTCATACTCTGCATGGTAGGCGAGCCTAGCGCTGAGTGGTTTACCGTTAACTCCGTCCGAGTGTAGTTATGCCGTGAGCACGGCTTCACCATGTGCGATAGCATAGCATTCATACACTCCTTACGCCGTGTGTGTTTAGCTGTGTCGCGAGCGATAACCACGCTAAACGTGATAGCGTCTAGCGCTGTACGCTAACGTCGTTCCAACCTTTCTGAGCTCCGCTTGGATGTTCACTTGTTTGCTCGCTAACCTTATTCCTGCTTTGCTCAGTCCTTGGACTTAACTTTTGAGTTCTTTATTAGCTCAGTGGGAGACGAGATTAGCGCTCAGTGCTTTACAGCTAACTTGTTCAAGCGTAGCTTCATCGCTTGTGTAACCAGACATCATATGCAGCTTCGCCGCGTGCGTCTAGTCATCACGAGCGACGCTTTAGCGTTAAAGTTGCATGCTAACTCTGCCGGAGCCAAACTTTATTGTGTGCCCAGCGTAATGCCGACACGGCCTGGCTTTGCTCCAGCTTGACCAAGCCCTACCCGGATATTTAAGTAATTTAACTATTATTCTTTTCTTGATTATTGTAAAGAGTTTGAAATACTTATAGTGTTTTTAAAGAACTACATTGATTTTCAGTATTCGTACCGATCTCCTGTATTGTACCATTTTTTTCGCATTGTGTTATTCAACAGTATAATATACACTACGTTGATACTTACTTTGTTGATCACTTGATGTATTACTACTTGACACATGTATGTTATCACTTAATACCTGACGCCTGCATGTCATTACTTAACACATGCATGTTATCATCTAACATCTGTATGTTATTATCTGACACCTGCTACGCTATCACTTGACTTATGATTATCACATTATGGGAATGTAATAGCTGATATCCTAATAGTACTCCTGTTACACCCGTACTTCTGATACTCCTGACATGCTCTTGCTATTCTTATAAGCTAATAATTATGCATATTTGTAATGTCCTCTAACTAATAATAGTATATTTCTACTTTTATTAATTTTATTTAGATTACTTATTATTATTGATTAATTTATTTTATACATGTGTATAAATACATGTACATACATATTAAGTGTATATGTTTTTTATTTACATTTATACTAGTATGTGTATGTATTATATTTTATACATTATTATTAGCATTACTATTATTATTATGTTATTGTTGGTATTATTCCTAATTGATCTTCTTTCCAACCCATAATCCAATTATCTAATAAACCATTAACTCACACCCAAAAATAAAGTAAAATAAATAAATAAATTCTAAACAATATATATATATATATATATATATATATATATATATATATAGTAATAATAATAAAACTATGTATTGTGTGCTTAAATTGTTATGTCAAGTTTCGAACTCATATCCTTTTTACCAAATCTTAATATTTAAACCATTAAACCATAATGTCACATTGGCATATAGTTAGGTAGGAGATCTAAATTATTTAAACAAACTTAAAATCAAATTTAAATTTCAAATTTCTAACTGAAAGATCTCATGAGATCTTTAGGGATCTTTATCTTAACAACTTGAGTTCTTATCTTAACAAACTGATTGCAAAAAAAAAAATTCTAACCCAAAAGATCTTATCCTATTATATTAACGTAACCCTTCTCCTGCTTCTTTTAAAAAAAAAGAACGACAGTCAGAAAGAAAACTAAACCTAACATTCTTCATCCTCCCTTCACCTCTCCTTGGAATTGGTCGTGATAGATAAACGTGCCCGAGGTTTAGAGATTGAGAAGCATGCGAAGGAAATCAATCCAAGTAAAAAAATCAAATTTTTATAAATTAAAAATTTGTTTTAAAGTGTCATGATTAGATTATCTTCCCATGAATTTTTTTATCAAGAATTCTCATCTAAAGATCTAGATAAAAATTAATTTGCAATAACGAGAATTTAATGATATAACATGATTAAAATTCTTTTATGAAACTTAAATCTCCCTTAAGATCTGGATAAATTTGTATGAACTATAAATTAATGATATATAATGTTTAATTTCTTCTTTTTATGAATTTTAGATCTCATACAAAAATTATAAATAAAATAATTGTACGAAATAAAAAAATTGCATATTAAAAACTTTCCTTCTAAAAAAAAAGGAAATTTTAGAACCTTACCCATTATATATATAAGGTAATATATCAAATAATTAAAGTATAAAATCTTTTTTAAAAAAAGAAATTTCAAAGTTGTTTAAAAACAAAAAAATAAAAATATATAGGTCAGTGCAGCGGGTGCGAACCCGCACCCGGGTGCGCAGCCAGGCCCAGTGGCCTGGGCTGCCACTGGTCCAGGCAAGAGCCCAAAAAAAAGAAGGGGAAAGGCTGGGCCGGGTGCAGAGCACCCGGGCCTGGCCAGTGACTGGGACCGTCACTAGCCCAGGCCCAAGCCCAGACCAAACAAAAAGAAAAAAAGAGAACATAGGGGCGGCTCGGCCCGGGTGCAGACAGCACCCGGGCCTGGATTATTGGGCCAGGCCAGTGGCCTGGGATGCCACTGTCCAAGCCAGGCCAAACGGTAAAAAAAAAGAAAAAGAAAAATGGCCTGGCCCAGAAAAGAGAAAGAAAAGAAAAACATATTCTGAAGCCCAATTTCAGAAAGCCCAGTTTCAGTACAGCCCAAATATTGTGGGTTCTAATCTATTTTAACCCGACCCAAATACAAAATAGACCCATTAACTTATTGAAAAACATTTTTTTGGCTAGATAAAATTTTTTAAAAAAATAAGTAAAAATAGAAATAAATATCTAGATAAACCCTAGAACCTACTAAAAATTTTTAGGAGTATTTACATATCATATTGGACAGAACCACTGCCTTCTAAGTTGAAACCCGCTATTTCAACATTCAGACTCGTTAAGGAATTTTCAAGTTTTTAACCATTTAAAAACCACAAAAATCAGTAAATAAAATCTAAATAATCTTATAAACTCAATGTATCATCATACAACCTTGTTCTAAGCTCTGGACCATCCGTATTTGATTTAAAACACTAAATAACCTCGAATGAGCCACCTTATATAAAATTCAATAAATTTCTAATTCGAATGTATTTAATGTAGATTTCTCAAATTGATAATTGGACACGCGATAAGCCCAGGTGAGTGTTCTTTATTTTCTCATTGAGTATTTCACTATTATTTCATGTGAGTGTTTTATCCTGTCTATTTCAATAAATTTTATTTTACATTTAAATAATTATTCAAACTCAATTATGTTTCATGCCTGTTAGTTACTGGCTCATGTCTGCATGTATTAAATACAAAATAAATTGTCTTATGAATGCTTTTTCATAATAAACCAGGCATAATATTCTTGGTCCTGGACATCATGATACCACTTAAGTAACTTCACTGATTATACATGATACCTACCTGATAAATATACTGTTCATGTTACTGTAAGTTAACGGGAAAAATATCGTTTGGCCGTAACGCTCGGTACAGCTCTATTCATCGTATACACGGTTACTGTTCACTGTTCTTATTAGTGTTCACCGTTTATACGATTACTGTTATTGTTGTTGTACTGTTATTGTTACTGTCACCATATCCGTCCCAGTATTCTAGGTAATATGAACACTGACTGATTTAACTGAATTGAATAGATAATAAGGTAAATGACAACTTATATTGGGATTGGGAAAATTGATAGAGGAGACAACGTTTGTATTTTGGGTGGACCTAAGATACAGGTTACGTATCCGACTTACGGTTCCACTGTAGGTCGGGGGATGACTGACATCCCATCTGTTTATTATTCTATAGTGCTACTGTGAGTATTGTTCTACAGTGATATCGTGAGTACTGTTAGTGTTACTGACTACCTGACGGTAGGGCCTGGTTCAGCGCCATGCATCTGGGCCGTGATCCTGGGTATGTACGGGACCCACCTAAAGCATAGACAATGTCTCCAACCAGTCAGCTTCAATAATTTAAGACTTCGATTGACACATGTGATAGGCATAGTATGGGATGTATCTATTACAGGTGGGCGGTTGGTGTTCGCTAACATAATTAATAATGATAAACTGTTATAATGTATTGTAACTGACCATAATCACCTGACTGTAAATATATATAACTATGATAGACATATGATCGTACACATGATCAGATTTGTATACCAGACTAGTGACATATGATAGGATACACATTTTGACATTTGTTTTCTTTTGTCATGAGATCAGTTATATATCGTTTATACCTTTGTTCTTAATATTGATTATTCTGTTATATTTTATTTCAGTTTATCATATTGTTATTGCTTATATTGTTATTATACACGAGCACCTTTCTCTTTACACATACACTCATTAGGTCACTTCTGACGACCCTGAATTCGCATGTCCAGGACTTTAGACACTTTCTTATATTGTTCAGGTGTTCGTGTGATCGTACGCTTTGCGAGGAGCCTTGAGTTCTCTCTGTTCTATTTCTGGTATTCCTATTTTCTTTTATTCTGTCATTTCCTTGATTCTTGATAAATTAGACTCATTGCTTATTTTACTCTTTTATTCATCTGTTATCCAGTGTGAACATTTATATATGTTTTTTGCAATGATATTAATTTATCATAATAGATTTTTTAGCTTGTTCAAGTTACTTTAGGCTTAGCGTGTATACTTAGGATATTTTTCTCGTGTATATACGTAGCCGACTCTCGTCGCGATTCCGTTTTCACATATTTTGAGAAGTGGGGCGTGATAATAATAAACTATAAAAAGGTCAACTTACATCAGGCAAGGAAAAACTGATGGACTTCAATTGGTGATTTTATTTATAATGGTATTAGATATGTTGTGCAACTAAAACTTTGGTTCTACATGTGGGTCTCCAGGTGTTCCACGGGATGTGCTGTCACCCCGATTATTATACCCTTTCCCAAGGCATACAATAAGACCATTTACCCCTGATTCACCTTGTGGTGGGTTCCGTATCAGCGGCGGAACATCTTGGGCCGTAGCCCCCGGTATGCACGAGACTCATTGTAAACATAATTTGATGGTTTTCTTATCAGTTTCTAATAACAATCTCATCTTACTCATATATAAATGTATATGTGTTGGGATGCTATGACACATACCTAGATATATATATATATATATATATATAGGACGAGTAATAATCATAAAACACTAATTAATAATTCGTCATGTTGTTTTACAATTTGGATTATATGAACTTAGATTATGGTGACATGAGATATAAGGTATATATGTGAGAGTTTCTTTATTTGGATTATTCATTACTAGTCTCATGAAATCATAAACTGAGCTTGTACAACTAATTTTGCTCGTATTCAATTTTATCAGTTTTATCAATTTTAAACTGTTTTCTTAGTTTATGAGACAATTCGGATTGTATGAACTCAGGTTATGATAACGTAAGGTATATGGTATATATATGAGAGTTTCTTTGTTTGGATTATTCTTTCGACGTACTAATTTTACGGATCCATAATTTAAACTTGTACAACTAGTTTTGCCACATTTACTTTAGTTGATGCCTCAATGCCTGCTCATGTGTGTCTGAGCTCACGATACGATTTTTAATACATGCTTTTCGATTCAAATTTATCGATACAAATGTGCTTATTTATGCACACCACTTGACACGCATCTTACTGTTCGTTGGGTAGCTTTCTGACTTCCCTAGACCTGTATGTCCAGATCCTGGTGCTTGAACCGTGGTGGACTCCCTTTTGACCAGAGTTGCGCACTAATAACTTAGTAAATTAGCGTTAGCCCATCAGGGTCCTTTTCTTCCGACCCCCCTGCTCGACTCTCGAGTTTTTCTTTTCTAACTCGTGAACATATTTTATACTGTTCATACTTGTATATCTCCTCGTATTTTTACTTTTGCGCCTATCGGTGATGTAATATGCTTGTAATATTATGTCACATCCTGTGATAATTTTGTAATTGTACTCTTTTGTTGTAATGTATAATGCACTGCATATTTTCATGCTCTGATTCTTATCTGTACTGATGCTTAGAACATATATGTGAGGGTATTTCCGCCCTGCATATAAATATCGCAGTAACGTCTCTGTATCCGTGGGATCAGAGCGTTACATCAACGCTAACATCATCAGCTGATCTAAGCCGTCATTTTACACAACAGCAGCACAGTAACAGTCTAGAGCCCGTTTCAGGCCCGATCATAGTTCGATTGAGTTCTGTCTGAAGCGCTGAATTCGCAGCTGAGCTTTGAAAATACTGAGAGAATTTTGTAGCATTCATATAGCAAACCTAACCTCCACAAATCCCTATTTGGTGCCAGTATTGTTTCAGCTACAAGCCAGTAGTGTGGTTCGGGCTTGTTTCTGGCCCGGTTCGCTCTCCATTTACACTGTTCTCGAGGCAACAATCTTTCACTTTCTATTATCGCTTTCCAAGAATCTTTTTAGTGACTTTTAACTCTCCGTTGTGGGTATTTCTCCAAGGATTCTCAGAGCAATTTTACGTTTGAGCGTGAATGACTCACCCCTCAGGTGATATCCTAACTTGCAATGAATTGTTAATTGTTAAATGACTTGCAACTACTATTGGATTGCGATAATATGTTAGTTGAATTGTAATTTGCTTCTATCTAGTGGTTATGTCATTGTTTATCATTTTTCATCATTTTAGAAGTGCATTTTCTTGACATTTAAAACTTAAACTTTTAGGATATTTTTTTATTTTCACTTATTACATGCATGTAGCTTACTTAATTCTAGAAAGTTACATTGCATCCATTTGATTGTTTAACTTGCATTTGTGTCTAGGTTGGCACATATTTTCACATGAGCTATCAGTATAGGACTGAAAAACACCTAGAGGGGGGTGAATAGGTGTTAGTGCTAATCTAAAACTAATTGCAAAACTAAGTGCGCTAATAACGGAAGCTAATGCAAATTATGCACAAACTAATACAATACAACAAGTGTAGCCGAATTCCCCTTGTGAGGCTCTGGACTAACTCCCCTTGATTCCCCTTGAAATGGGTTGAGGCGCTATGTGAAGCTCTTGTTGGATGAGTATAAGTTAGGCACACACACAAGCAATCCAAGCAATGTGCACACACAATCAAGCCAAGCAATCAAGGATATAGCAATATGAAATAATGCAAGGCAACACAAGCAATATGATATGGCAATATGAATTATGCTCAACACAAGCAAATATGATATGATGATATGAAGTATGATGCTTTGCACAAATAAATGAGAGAGAGTTAAAGAGACAAGTGGAGCAAACGCAAACACAACGATATGTTTCGAGGTTCGAGCACCTTGCTCTACATCCCCGCCTACACCACCGTGTAGGATTTCCAATCCACTATCTCCCACCGAGGGAACCTCTACCGAAGAGGATTTGTTACAACACTAGGAGTACCAAACTCCTCTCTCAAACAACCACCTCACAACCGAGGGGTTAGGCCCGTAGCCAATACAACAACCAACAACAACACCTCTACCGAAGAGGCTCACAACCAATCTCAATCACCTCACACTTGAGGGATACAAACCAATCACCCGATCACCTCTACCTAAGAGGGATACAACAATAATAAGGGTGTTTACAACAAGTGGTTCCAAAAACCACAAACTCAATCTCTCTTTCTTTTTCTCTTTTTCACAAAACAAATGATCCTAATAGATTAGGATAATATGATAGCTCAAGTGTGAAAAACTAGGTGTTTTTGGAAACAACCAACAAAGAAAAACTTCTTGGGAAATCTCTTGTAGATGATAGGAATAAAAGACCAAATCAAAATCCCAAAAATCTATTTTTCTTTGATTTTCTAAAAACCCAAAACAAATAAGAATCAATCTTTTTAGCACAAAAACTCTTTTAAAAAACTTGTTTTTAAACTCTGAAAACAGGGTATTTTTCTCTTGTAAAAACCTTAGCCAAAATCCCAAAGAGATGGGGTTTATATAGCCCAAGACAAAAACTAGCCGTTAGAGCTGAGCTGGCAGCTCTGACTGGCCTAACGGTCGACCGGCCGGTCGACCGTCCAACGGTCATATTTTGACCCGTTGGAACCTCCGGTCGACCGCCCGGTCGACCGAAACAAACAGAGAGCAGAGCTCTCTGCAGCGGTCGACCGTCCGGTCGACCGGCCCCCTGGCTGCCAGACGTGCACAAGTCTGTGCACGTCGGTCGACCGCAGCGCGGTCGACCGGCCTTAGGTGCGGTCGACCGCTCGGTCGACCGTTCTGGCCTGACAGGTCAGTCTGGGTCCAAAACTGGTATAAAACATGTTAGAAAAATTCTTTTAAAAAACTTCTATCTTTTCTGAAAATTTCATAAACTTGTTTTATCATATAGCATTGATATTGAAACATGTGATAATCATTTCTACTCAATATCAAGCATATGAAATCATTTTTGTTTCTTCTCATTTTTATCAAAAACAAACTCTTGTATTTTTATCAAACTTGGCTTTTCAACACATGAATAGGGATATCAAAATAAGTTTGTTTAGCACGTTTAAACCATGTATGTATATCTAGAACATATCTAATATACATAGAAATAAAGTAAACTTGTTTTGATTTACTATTCATGAAAACCAAATCCAAAACATAAAACGTGTGTATGTGTACTTGAGCATATCAACTATACTAAGCTTTACAAATGGATCTAAAACACACTAAACTAAACTAGGATACCTAAGTCTCTTGACGATCTTCCATCTTCAAGTAGACTTGCTCCCAAACGCGATCCACCGAGTGCAAAGGTATGATCTTTAAGCTTTGGCACCGGAATCACCATGATAAGCTTCCAAACACCTTGTTGAAGCTAATCACCAACTAATATCTTGGTTAATGATCTGAAACTTAAACAATACAAGATTATTAGTAAACATAACTACATGAGTTAATCATCATCAAAACTAGGGTGGAAGGCCTTTGGGCCAACAATCTCCCCCTTTTTGATGATGACAAAACTCATGGAGTTATATATGCATGGATTAAAGTAAAGCTTCAAGGAAGCTCCCCCTTAACTCATGCATAGCCAAATAAACATAATAATATGCAATGAAGGCTCTTAAAAACATGAATGCACAAATATGCATAAACAATAAAGGTTCTAGATACCAATGAAATATTTAAAGCAAAGCATGCTCTAGATATCAATTAACAAATAAACATTTTCTAGATGCTCTAGATACCAATAAACATACATTAAACTATATTAAACTTAATATATGCAAAAACATAACTATGCATATATATAAAATATGTACCAATCATGCATTTTGAGTTGTAAGTTTTATATATGCATGTTAAATTCTCAAATAATTCTCCCCCTTTTTGTCAATCATCAACAAAGGGGCAAACAATCAAAACAATATAATGAGGGGTAAAAATCTTTCTCCCCCCTTTTGAGTCAAACAAAACAATACAAACAATGGTCTCCCCCTTTTTGTCTAAAACAAAAACAAAGTCAATAAGGGGTGACTACAAATATGATATCAATTAAAAATATGTCAATGAAGCATCTTGATACCAAATGAAGATAAACAAAGATTAATAAATGTTATATGCTATATACATTCATGAAGAGGAAGACGCTAAGTTAGCTTCCCTACACATATGAGTTACATGAAGAAAGGAAGACACCCCTAATTCACATAACACAAAATATGTAATGCATAAAAGGAGATGTGAAGCTCCCCCTACACACGTATATCACATAAGGAAGAGTTGTCAAGCTCTTCAATACAAGATACACTCAACATGAATTTATACACATATAGGCAATGTAAAATAAATATGTTTTTCTTAACAAAATTTTGAGATACCAATTTAAAACATTTAACATAAACATCTTGATATCATTAAGAGAAATGTGTTCTTTTAAACATATGATACCAATTTGAAACTATATTTTAACATAAAGCAAGGGAGTGATATCAAATACCAATTGAAAGACAACATCAAATTTTCTCCCCCTTTATGAAATACCAACTAAACATATGCATAAGCTTGTTAAGATACCAATTGAAAACAAATCAAACAATAGAAAATTTTTTCAAGCTTAGCATAAACAAGTATATATACGTATGAAAATTAGATACCAATTGACATTGATATTCTTGAAAGAGTAAGCATACATATACAAAACATATATGAGTATACAAAAAGATCAAAAATTGATACCAATTGAAAGTGTTCAATGATACCAATTGAAAGAATAGGGCAAGTGTATATCTCATATTATAACGAAGAATATGAACTAGTTAAAATGAAAAGTTTTGTTAACTAGTACGAAATCCTTCAAGCAAGGAATAAATACAAATCATTTTTCATAAAAATGAAATCCACATGATAATCAACACTCTAATCCAATTAAGCATAAAAATGTCTCATGAAAACAAAACATGAGCAAATAATAAATGTGAGTGTACAAGTCAAGTATGGAGATCACAATCATGAAAATTTGTTCAATTAAGTTCAAGTATTCCTTTAAACAAGAAAACTAAAAATTAATATTATTTAATCTTCAAGGCATATGTATGTCTAATACAAACCAAAGTATACATACATATCCAAGATACAAACGAGTCCACAAGGATATATGCATGAAGGCACGTGGATCAAAAAGGATATTCATGTATATCTAATAGTTTGGACAAGATAAACATATACATGAAGTTTAAATACCAATTCAAAGAAAACATGAAAAGCATGAAAAGTATGAAAATTTAGCTTTTCATTAAAACAATTTGATACCAATTCTTTTCAAGGTATATGTATGATTTGTCAACACAAGAAGTATACATACATATTCCTTAAACACACTTTGAGTCCATAATAGATATTTGCATGAAAGGCAAATGACTCAAGGGGTATACATGTATATCTTCAAGTTTGGCAAAATACACA
Organism: Agave tequilana; assembly: GCA_038442645.1. Taxonomy (NCBI): domain Eukaryota; kingdom Viridiplantae; phylum Streptophyta; class Magnoliopsida; order Asparagales; family Asparagaceae; genus Agave; species Agave tequilana. The sequence continues at coordinate 72,186 of JAVJIF010007968.1, forward strand.
TATACATGAAATGAAAACTCATAATCATAAGAACAAATACCAAAAATGGAATACAAGTTTAAAATGTATGAATCATCAAAACTAGACTATACTAGCACATCTAATGGGAACAAACAAGCATTCAATCCCAAACATATATAGGTTTATTTGTAGCCCATCATATGTACAAATATAAATCTTCTAGTTTTAATGAAAACTAACATCTAAACATGTAATCAAGACATAAAGCATAAAAACAAAACATAAATCATTTAGACTAGGATTTATACTAGTGTCGAAAAACATGATTATCAAAACAAACACGAATATTATTTTGCTATATAAAACAGGCAAAGATTCATCAAAGATTCTTTTATCAAACTTCTAGGTATATGTATGATTCATCCAAATTTATTAGGTTTGAATTCAAAATACATATACATGAAGTAAATACATGAAAATAGGCATAGCAAGTATAAATGAAGGAATCATCAAAACTAGCTTATACATGTGCATATAGTGGGTACAAATGAGCATGAAGTGCAAACATATAAAAGTCAATTTGTTCTCACTATGTGTACATGCATACATGCAAGTTTTGATAAAATCTACATCTAAACTAGTTTATAGCACATAAAGCATAAAACAAAAAAATCATCATGAGAAAACTAAAACATGATTACTATGTAAATTCACATGTATTAGATTCATGTGTACATTATAGTTAAACAAAAGGTGAGAACACTAAATATGGGTTCATATAAGCAAGTGTGTCTCAAATACTATACATGTATGTCAAGGATCTAATAAACATGGAATGAACATACTAATCCATAGACATCAAAAACATGCTATAAACATGAATATTGAAAGCATGTAAACAATAATAAGGAGTTAGGAATTGTTACCAAAACCTAGAAGGCAACTCTCCTTGTCTCCAAAATATGGTGGTCCTCTCCACCAAACTTCCCTTGAAAGTGATGCATCCATTTGATTTCCTTTAAGTCCGGAACGCATCCACTCCAAGGTGTCATCACTCTCACGTCATGTGAGAGCCCACACTTACATCAAAAACAATAGGAGGGGTGGTCTTTGGTACCCACATCTTGTTGGGTCCATGGGGGTTAGTCCCTTCCCTAACCCAAACAAATTTCTTTGCTAAATTTGAAACATTTAATCTATCATAACAAAATTTAGCAAGATGGCCTTTTCGGCCACAATGTGTACATGTGTACACATGAGCATACATGTGTTGATGGTGTCCGTGTGGAGCATGTGTATGCCGTGGTGGGTGTGCATGCATAAAAGTTGGAACTTGTTTCTTACGAACCAAGGTTTCCAAGCGAGTGTGGTTCATGGCACATTGGCTCATAGTGGAGCCCAAACAATCCATTTTCTCCTTCAACATATTTATATCATTTTTAATCATAGAAGAAGTGGTACATGCATTAGGTAGACTAGATGAAACTACCCTAGCATGGCAAACATGTGCATCTATCTTATTTTGTAAAACATCCTTTTTCTTCAAACATGCATCTAAATCATTAGAATAGAAATAATTTTATTTTTCAAGGCAACATTCTCTTTTAAACAAATTAATTTTTGAAGACAAGTTTTCATTTTTCTTCAAAAGTGTATCACAATCATTTTTAGATTTTAAAAATTCATTTTCTTTTAGTGCAAGTTCCAATTTAGATCTCAATGAATCCCTTTCATTATAGACCTCAACCTTCTCTTGCAAAACATTATCAAGTCTAGAATGCAAACTTTTATTTTCTTTTTCAATTTTTAGACTTTTCTTTTTCAAAATTTTATATTTTTCTATCAATTTTCACAAACAATAGATAGTTCTTCATTTAAAGCATGGGGATCAACAAAATCATTTAAAGAACTAGCACAATCATTACTATCTAGTTGAGTTTCCGATTGTACCTCAAGGGAGTCATTCCCTTGGACCATGTAGCATTGTTGTGGTTCGGATTCTCCACTAGATTCCTCTTCTTGTTGGATTTGGACTTGAAGCTTGGAGGTGTTGGTGGTTGTCAATTTGTTCCACACTACAAAAGCGGAATCAAAGTTAGAAACACATAAAAGATAATCTTTAGATAAAGTACTTCTAATGGCCTCTAGGGCTTGTGCATTGGCCCCTATATGATTGCGATCACTAAGGAAGGATTCCTTGGTAATAGCAAGATAAACTTTATGACCTAGGGTTTGTAAATAAACGGTCATCCTAATCTTCCAAACATGAATGTTGGAAGGGTCATACATAGGTGGGGTCATGAAGGCCATGGTAAACTATATGTGTGCAAACAAGCAAATGCAAACAATAGATTAGCAAGCAAATGGATCTCACTCCTAGGATGTTAAGCCTAAGTATCAGGAGCACTAGCTCTGATACCAATTGAAAAACACCTAGATGGAGGGTGAATATGTGTTAGTGCTAATCTAAAACTAATTGCAAAACTAAGTGCGCTAATAACGGAAGCTAATGCAAATTATGCACAAACTAATACAATACAATAAGTGTAGCCGAATTCCCTTGCGAGGCTCTGGACTAACTCCCCTTGATTCCCCTTGAAATGGGTTGAGGCGCTATGTGAAGCTCTTGTTGGATGAGTATAAGTTAGGCACACACACAAGCAATCCAAGCAATGTGCACACACAATCAAGCCAAGCAATCAAGGATATAGCAATATGAAATAATGTAAGGCAACACAAGCAATATGATATGGCAATATGAATTATGCTCAACACAAGCAAATATGATATGATGATATGAAGTATGATGCTTTGCACAAATAAATGAGAGAGAGTTAAAGAGACAAGTGGAGCAAACGCAAACACAACGATATGTTTCGAGGTTCGAGCACCTTGCTCTACATCCCCGCCTACACCACCGTGTAGGATTTCCAATCCACTATCTCCCACCGAGGGAACCTCTACCGAAGAGGATTTGTTACAACACTAGGAGTACCAAACTCCTCTCTCAAACAACCACCTCACAACCGAGGGGTTAGGCCCGTAGCCAATACAACAACCAACAACAACACCTCTACCGAAGAGGCTCACAACCAATCTCAATCACCTCACACTTGAGGGATACAAACCAATCACCCGATCACCTCTACCTAAGAGGGATACAACAATAATAAGGGTGTTTACAACAAGTGGTTCCAAAAACCACAAACTCAATCTCTCTTTCTTTTTCTCTTTTTCACAAAACAAATGATCCTAATAGATTAGGATAGTATGATAGCTCAAGTGTGGAAAACTAGGTGTTTTTGAAAACAAGCAACAAAGAAAAACTTCTTGGGAAATCTCTTGTAGATGATAGGAATAAAAGACCAAATCAAAATCCCAAAATCTATTTTTCTTTGATTTTCCAAAAACCCAAAACAAATAAGAATCAATCTTTTTAGCACAAAAACTCTTTTAAAAAACTTGTTTTTAAACTCTGAAAACAGGGTATTTTTATCCTGTAAAAACCTTAGCCAAATCCCAAAGAGATGGGGTTTATATAGCCCAAGATAAAAACTAGCCGTTAGAGCTGAGCTGGCAGCTCTGACTGGCCTAACGGTCGACCGGCCGGTCGACCGTCCAACGGTCATATTTTGACCCGTTGGAACCTCCGGTCGACCGCCCGGTCGACCGAAACAAACAGAGAGCAGAGCTCTCTGCAGCGGTCGACCGTCCGGTCGACCGGCCCCCTGGCTGCCAGACGTGCACAAGTCTGTGCACGTCGGTCGACCGCACGGTCGACCGGCCTTAGGTGCGGTCGACCGCTCGGTCGACCGTTCTGGCCTGACAGGTCAGTCTGGGTCCAAAACTGGTATAAAACATGTTAGAAAAATTCTTTTAAAAAACTTCTATCTTTTCTGAAAATTTCATAAACTTGTTTTATCATATAGCATTGATATTGAAACATGTGATAATCATTTCTATTCAAATATCAAGCATATGAAATCATTTTTGTTTCTTCTCATTTTTATCAAAACAAACTCTTGTATTTTTATTAAACTTGGCTTTTCAACACATGAATAGGGATATCAAAATAAGTTTGTTTAGCACGTTTAAACCATGTATGTATATCTAGAACATATCTAATATACATAGAAATAAAGTAAACTTGTTTTGATTTACTATTCATGAAAACCAAATCCAAAACATAAAACGTGTGTATGTGTACTTGAGCATATCAACTATACTAAGCTTTACAAATGGATCTAAAACACACTAAACTAAACTAGGATACCTAAGTCTCTTGACGATCTTCCATCTTCAAGTAGACTTGCTCCCAAACGCGATCCACCGAGTGCAAAGGTATGATCTTTAAGTTTTGGCACCGGAATTACCATGATAAGCTTCCAAACACCTTGTTGAAGCTAATCACCAAATAATATCTTGGTTAATGATCTGAAACTTAAACAATACAAGATTATTAGTAAACATAACTACATGAGTTAATCATCATCAAAACTAGGGTGGAAGGCCTTTGGGCCAACAAGGACTTCCACTAGAGGTAACCATGAGAGTAGTTATGCCCATGATTGGTGTGCAAGAAAGAGAAATAGTGTGTAGATTTAAGCTAGAAGATTCAAAATTTGATGGTTACTGTGATCCTAGCATTTTCAGTGATTGGCTGGCCAATATGAAATGCTATATTGATTTGTATGAGTTTTTGACACGCTAGAGTCTTATTTGCTAGGAAAAAACTCATAGAGTCAGCTAGAATTTATTAGAATTTGATAGTGAGAGATTGCGTGAGACATAATGTAGTCATAGTCTTGAGAATAAATGAAAGAAAAGCTCAAGGAAAAGTACCTTTCTGAATATTATGAGAACCGTTTCTTAGACCAATTCCACAACTTCTGTCAGGTGATATATCAGTTCAAGATTACATAGCCAAATTTGAGAACTTAATCCTTCATTGTGATGTAGGACAGTAGGATAGCACCATTCTCATACAATAATTTAGGATTTAAGGTCTAAAATAAGGCGTGCTATAATCACTGGCTCTTATGATTTGAACACCGTTGAAGAGACTTTTAACTCAAAGATAGACTTGACTTTCAAAAAGTTAGTCAATATCAAGGCTCGTGTTCTACGTGTGAAGGATGTGGGCAAAGGATGTGGGCATTATGATTATCAGTGTTCCTCAGAGAGTTGACATGTTAGAATTGTACCTAGTGATAATATTGATGATTCAAAAGTTGTTAAGGATGTCAACCTTCTTCCGGGATTACTAGCATTAACGAGGGTATACTAGTTGATTTCGGTAAATCGATTATTGATGAGGTCCACATGTCTTATGATAGTACCAGTGATGACGTGAATGAGATAGTTGAGTCTAATATACTCGCAGTGCCTAATAAGTTATTCAAATTTACTTGTGTTGATTATTAATTTATGGTTGTTCTTACTGAGTTATCTTCTATTGAGTCATCTGAGCTCCTTGTCATGATTCATCAGATGATTTCTGGTATTACTTCTTTTCTAGTTGCTTAGAGTTAATGCCTAAGTCCAATATACCACCATTAGAGGGGTTAGATGTGTCATCCTAGGCATCACATATATCTTTTTTTTCATCATTAAGATTTATACCTAGAATGCCTACTACATTACATTTATCTGATCCACATAATGATGATGTCATTAGACAGTTAGCAAATTATGATGAAAACTATAATTTTTTTATATATCAATATAGTATGTTGCAGAAATTTGCAATTAATAGTAAGATGATTGTTACCGATCACCCTGAGATTGTGAAGTCACATGCTTGGCGCACAAGTTCTCTTAGAGTTTTAAAGAGGCTTGCTCTCAGGACTGACGAGGGACATCCTATTAAATTCTAGAATCAGCTTCGTCTTTAGCATGGATGATGCGCATCTGTCTACTATCTGTGCCTTGATTGAGCTACTATTTTTTACAGCCGATCTGTCACGGAGACCAACTCCACCTCCACCACCATAGTCTCGACGTGATGTACCAGTGCTGCTACCATGACATCACACCAGTTGCTAGTCATTTTTACGTCTTAGTTTGTTTTTGAGTTTAGTTATTTTCTTTGATTATGCTTTTAGTACTACATCGACTATATCCGAGAACTGAACTTTTATAAAGCCTATAAATAAGCCCCCGACGTCTTTTATTATTAAATAATTAATGAATTTAAAAATTCAATTTAAATTTCTTGAACCATGAGTTCTTGAGATTGGGACGCGAAGCCCGTAATGCAAGGGGTGTGAAGCCCGTGGTGCAAAGGGTGAGACGCCCAAATGTATCCCTTTCTTCTTTCTTGTTCTTAAACCCTATTTTCCATTTATATTTCTTCATTTCAAAACTTTAGTTCCCTAATTGAAGGTGATTGCGATCAATCCCGTTTTACATCAATAACCTTCTCTATACCCATGCATATATGCCATAAACACATGCACACACCTCATATTAGTGGAACTGGGTATCCTTAAACATGTAAGTATCAAATGATGCAAGTATCAAAAGATTATCATAAGCAAACATGTCCAACAAGCTTGATTTTATTTTATAATTGAACTCTGTAGTCTCTTAAAAAAATTCTTAAATAAACAAAGTGTAAAATTTACCTGTGGAACAGCACAATCTGCATGAATTGGATCCCAGAGAACAGAACAAGAACAATTCCAATCAGCAGTTTGAACAACAAAAAGAGGAGCCCTGTAGCAGAAATCCAAGAAATGTCTGTTACATACCCTAGGCACATCGGGATCAGGTAAAGATCTCGAAGTATTTTTAGAACAGCTATTAACCTATAATCATTTATTGTGTTGATACCTACAAAAATGAATCAATATATACATCGTTAACTTTTAAGTCAAGTGATAATCTAGCGTAGTATCAAATATTCAAAGCATAAGGCATTTAAAGCTATAGGGTCCAAACCCCATGATCCCTACTTCTAAAAGCAAAAAAGATGAAAGATAAATTTGTGGCCTTCCACCACAAGTGGCCTCACACCACGATCACAACTCAATGACATCACACAATAAAATCAATGATAATCTCGATCACAGAGAAGAAAGAAAAACCTCAATTCCCTTTCGTTCATCCAGAACTGATTACATGAAAAGGCTTAGCCTTTATTTATACTAAGATTTTTCATCAAGCCTAAAAAATATAGATTTGGAAAATACAAGAAATATTTCTTGAAAAACTAATCCTTAAAAAAAGGAATATAATCAAGTCTTTCAAAAGATTTTAAAACTTAACGCCTAAGAAAATTATGTTTAAAACTAATTAGTGTTAAAAAAACTAGCCTTTTATAATTAAGACCACAAAAGATTACTTTTCAAATAAAATAGATTTTTAAAAATTCAAACAAATCTAAAATGTATTATTTTATTCTCATCCTGATTGATATGCCAGATTGCTACGAACATCCAACGTCTATTATGATATGATTATCAATGATTCATTGGATTTTCCTCTTCTTATTTTAGTTCTTCACTCTCTTTTAGTTCTCGTTCCATGTGTCATAGATTGAACGTAATGTCTGTGGCGCTATCTTCGTATGAGAAAGAGCAAGAGCGCAATTAATTTGTGTCCCCCCCCCCCCCCCCCCCCTCCTCTTCTTTTTCTTTTTTTTTTACATTGAACCCATGCTATGCATCTTTAGTTGAATTTTTGCTACAACTCTCCTTTTGTATGGAGAAAACTTAATCTCGACTTTTGAAATAAGAGAGAACAAAAACCCCAATCAAATATATTGGACCTGATATCACATGAAAGCCGAAAAAATAGTCAGAACAAAAGGCAGAACTTGATAAGAAGTAGCTGATGGAGGATCTGGGATGATAAAGTAAATCATCCTCTGGAATTGGAACATTGACCCGAGGTAAATATCTATCAAAATCTCTCTTTGACGAGCATGATCATCAATTCACCATCGACACCAATTGATTCGATTAGCTCCAGTGCAGACTAAGACTTTGGTTCTTCTCTGAATATGACTCTAGCCTGGGCTATGTCTCCGTTTGAGGCTAGTGTTCTAGCTTAGGAACAGTATTGGCCTCACTCTTAGGCTCTATTTCTAGACCGACGGGGAACAGTAAACACAAGGAGAAGCAAATAAAAGGAAAAAAAAAACAAAAAGATAAATACAAATTTGTGACCTCACACTACAAGTGGAATCACACCACAATCACAACTTAGTGACATCATAATATAGACTTAATAATAATCTCCATCAGAGAAAAAGAAGAAAGAAAAATCTCTTTTTTTTTTCATTCACCAACCAACTGATGATAACATGAGAAGGCTTAGTTTTTATTTACACTAAATTTTTTTTCCAAGCCTAAGAAAAGGTAAATATGAAAAACAAAAAAAATTCTTCCATAAAAAAGTAATCCTAATTAAAAAGAGATCTAATCATATCTTTCAAAAGATTATATTTAACTTAATACCTAAGAAAACTATCTAAAAACTAACTAAATTTCCACAAGAAAAGGCTGTCTTTCATAATTAAAGCTGCAAAAAATTAATTTCAAATAAAATAAGATTTTAAAACATCAAAAGAAATCTAAAGTATATATTTTTTTTCTCGCAGTTATTGTAGCTGCTTCAATAACTCCTATTTTTCTCCACCCCCCCCCCCCCCCCCTCCTCCCCTCGACTGAACCCATGCATTCATCTTTAGTTAAATTTGTGCTGATCAGTACCCCGCTAGTCCAAAATAATACCAAGAAGAAAAAGGAGAATAGAAGGCAAAAAGAAACTTCAACTTGTATTCCCACTAATCCAAAATAATATCCAACACTTTAAAGGAAAAAAGAAACATAGACCCTCATATATCCATATCTAGATCAGTATATATCTATTTGTCTATCCATGTGTGGATGCAACACACACACACATCCATTAAGAACTGTTATCGAGAGCTTTACACTGACCAAGATTTTGAAGTATCATCAAAGATGGGACCAGTTTTGACAATTTGAATTTTTTATAGATGGCTAACAAAAACATTCACATTTTAAAAGCAATTGTACTTGGAAGAAAGTTCTTGAAAAAAAAAAACTTTACCTGCGCCACTTTCCACATACAGTTCCTTTATCTTTTTTGTTTTTGTATGTAACTTCTCGACACTGAATCCAGTTACCAATAGAGTTAAATTTGGACGGATTTTCAGCATTCCGAACCTATGTATGATGATATGAAAAGCTTCAGCATATGGATGCACAAGAAACAATAGTTTATAAATTATCAAGAAAACCTGGAAGGCTTACATCAAGGCTAGCACAATCGGCAAGATCCACTTCCAAGTGTTCATTGAAATAGTTATAATCTCTACAAAGAAAAGCAATAACTAAGAAAAGTCATGAAACAAAGAAAACAACATTAAGAATAAAAAAAAAATGGAATGGTGCTTCTCACGTGTATATTAGAAAAAAGAAAGTTAAGAATTAAAAAATATTCTCAAAGAATAAATAAATTCCAGACTTAAATTGTTTTTAAAATAATATCACGGATAACGAATCAACTAATGCCAGATATATAAGAGATTCAATATGGAGTAAGTGTGGAAGTAGGAACTGTAGTTTTTAAAAGATTTAGGAAGCTGAGGCACATAGAAAGTGTTAGTATTACATTTGAAGCTAATGTTATGTAAAATAATTAGTTTGAGGTTGTAATTTATAAATCAAGTGATGCAATGAATTTGTAATAGGGAAAATCGATAACTAGGCTTCTTGACTGAGTTTGAACTTCTATAAAGCTTTGAACCTGAGTATCTGTTTTTTTAAAAGCTAATATACATAAAAGTAAACTTACATAAAACCTATATAGTGTATAAATCAGTCATAATCTTACCCTTCTATGTATTTTGTTTTTTCCTTATAGGCTTGAAAATTTTTGAATTAGCATGGAATAAGAAACTAATTTAAACTTGTAAACAGATCAGTCAGTTTAAAAGTATAAATCTCTAAGCATAATTTTGGCTTGGGCTTTTATGTGTGTGCCGCCGCGCAGGGGACTTTATGACATTCAGAAGATGTGGAAAGCTAGGAAAACAATGAATTTCAGAAAAAATAAAGTAGCATTGTGCCCTTTGTATGCATTTTCTGGAGCATCATATGCAGTTAGGTTAGGCTTTAAACACAAGATTTTATGCCACAGTGGCTAAAGGAAATTCAAATCAATCAAGGACCATTATGGAATTGCACCTTTAGAAATGGCACAGTGGTTAAAGGAAATTCATATTCAGTAAAGGGCCATTAAGGGACTGTACCTTCAGAAAATGGTTGAAATAATAGTAGGTAGGACACCTAATATATAATGATATGAATGTAAAAGCATATACATTTTGATTTAGAGGAATTTCGAATGCAATCAAAGAAACTTTATTTAATTTTGCATTTAGGCTTTAGGAAATCAGTAGGACTAAATGATGATAAAAAAGGAGGAGATTATTTACACTCTTGTTATAGAAAAACCCATGAGGATCCAGATCCAAGATTAACTAAAAATGAAATAGATAAAAGAATGGTAGTGATGGGAATTTAGTTCTGCATCAGGTAGCAATTGATCAAAGCTAGGAGACAACTGTATATTAACTTTTGGATAGTACATTGAAAGTTTAACAAATAGACCATCACAATAACCACTGAGATTTTCATAAAGAGTCATAATGAGGTGCTTTAAGAAAATGTAAAGGGCAAGAATTCAAACGATTGGACCACCCTTCCCGTTCTTCTATAAGATGCCCCCAAATGAGAAAATAGACTACTGTCTAGTGGCTACATAAGATAGATGTGACTTGCTGTTATCACCAGTAGCATGTGAAATATACAATAAAATCTACCCAAAATTCTCTTCTATATAATCAATGTTCTGATGAAGACTTTGTGTGCTCACTATTGTGGTTGGCCACCTTTCTTTTAGCAAGTAGCAGGTGACCTGCTCTTGATAATTTAAATCTTACTAAAAGAACCAGCTGTCAATTCTTTACTCTTCAATAGATCTTTAAATACCACTGTTCTCAAGACTTCAAATAAATCTCTTAAATTTCATTTTTAAAAAATAATAATTTCTCCAATAAAATAGTAAAATAAACATAAAAAAACGTAATTATACTAACGGCACTATTATTCTTCTTAGATGCCTTTCAATTTCAGCCCCTTTAATGCTGTATGCCTTGTTCTCATCCTTTCTGAATCAACCACAATGAAAATGTTGATGAATTCATACCCAAGGATTAAAATTGGAGCCTTTTAAATGACAAACATTTAGTGGAAAGGACTACTGAGAGTGCTGGAGAACAGTGTCGATTTTTAACTCCTTCAGTTCCCTAATAAAACCAAGTATCTTGGTGGCGGATGAAGGAATGACTAAAAGAATGAAACCAATTCTTTGTATGAAAAGTAATAAAGTAGATTCAGGTGGTTTCCTTCTCTCTAGGGAAGTTTAGCTCAAATTTATACCTTATACAGCAATTTTTACAACATAAATTGATTACACACACTTATGGATGCTCAGATTGTCTTTTTACTTCGAGAGGAAGGTACAGATCCTGGAACCTCATTCTACAATAGATTATTAAAGCAAACCTCAATCTACAACAGATACTAAAAGATAGTTACCAACATTGAGATCAAAGGAAAATGGAAATCACCAAGTGCTTTAAAATGAAGAATGCCAGGAAACTAATTAACTCTAGCAAAGTCTCGATGTGAAATATGATTTCAGGAGATATATTATCAGCTAGTGTTGGTGACAATTGAAGATCATCCATGATGTATAACTTCTATGTTCTTGCGTAGTATTCACCTTACTTGCAATATTATTTTCTTTGTGGAACACTTTCCTAAAAGCTTTTTAGTTTTTTATGGATCAACCAGCATAGTCTTTCATACTTCCAAATTAACTCCTATAATCGTGTTATTTGAAAATTGAAATCTCAATCATTTGATCTTATTATACCCTATTGGTTTCTACATTTAACCAGTTCCTCATTTAGAATGTTCTAGGAATATTCCTTAATAATTTAATGCGGAATGTGCGCAGTATATTATAACTGGTAGATTGAGAAACTAATGGGAGGCCAGTTTTTACCCAACTTAACTGGTTTTCAGGTGTTATTTGGAAATATTAGGATTTGGCTGTTAATATGGACATGCAAAAGGCTCTGGGGGTCAAGATGTCAAAACCCCATTTTCCTATCATTTTTCAAGGGTGCAGGTGAGTGAGGAATAAATAGATTGGAGGCGATGTTGGAGTGGTACCATTTCAATAAAGGGCGACTGACAACCAAGTAAGGATCCGCATCACAAAGAATTGAGGATATGCAACTAAGTAAAAGGCGATGTGGGAGTGGCACCAACTCAGTAAAAGGCGATTAACAACCAAGAAAGTATATGCATCACAGAGAGTTGAGTGAAAGACCTCACTCTTTCAAGTTATAAGAAATGATTTGAAGAAACTGACTGTTGATTCAAAACATTGCCCTTAATAGGAATGATCAGCGAGGAAACCTAAATTGTAGAAAAATGTAGCACAACAATGAGAACTTGTATCTCATGCATATGAGAAATGATGTATATCCCAAAGTTTGTACTAGTGAAACCATCTGAGAGAGAGCTAAAGAAAGAAAACAAAAACATTGTAAAGGATCAAAAGCAAAACTGTATGCTTCAACATCATGACTGTGCAGTTGACATTCTTTCGGATAAACTTATACTTGCATTCTTCCTACAGGAAAACTTCAAAGTAGTAAGAATAAAAAATGAGACGCATTAGAAAGACGTACTCTAAGATTGGCCCAGTCCACTGTGGTATTTCCGCTTGAAAATCTTTGCCAATTCGAACCTCAGATTTATACAGCTGATTGTCTATCAACATGCTGGATATAGGGCCTCCTCTACCATGAGACTTTCTATATCTGTGCTCAGACAAAATATCAGCTGACTTTTTAGAACTCATCTCCAGCAAGGGTATAGGTTTTTTCTTGAAACAAGGCTGACAATACCAATGATCAACTGGAACCTTTTTAACTTTTGGGCGACAGCAAGATACATGAAATGCATCTTCACAAAGGTCACAAATTAGCATCTTCAGTGGATTTTCCAAAAGATTACATATTTTGCAAGACTGAGACATGTTAGCATCATTGACACCCAGGATTTTTGGAGGAGCACAAGCACTGGCAGTGTTCACTCCTACAAGAAGTCCATGCCTTTTTAGGACAGAGATGCATAACTCCCTCGCTGACATGAATTCCTCAAGTGGTTCTGTAGCAACGACATCTGACGAGGAGCACTCCCCACAGTCCACTTGTGCCTTCATGATAACTGAATCTTGTCCGCTGTTAGATTTTGATGATGAAGAGCTAGTGTGTACATGGAAGCAATGACTTGATATAGATTTCAAGTGATTACTGACAGATGTTTCTGCAGGAAGAGTGACTTCTTCAACTAAAAATCTATCATTTTGCCTTGATTCCAGAAGCGATGCCGAATTCTTTGCCCCTTTAATCTGTGAGCAGGGAATGACGATGGACTTCTGTAGCTGGTGCTGTCCAGAAATTGAAGACCTTCCAGAATCTAAAAACTGCCCAGATGAACCACCTATAGTGAACATTGGAGCTCTTGGAAGAGCATTTTTCTGCATTGTCAAGGGATTGCCTGTGGAAATTATGCTCGTATCAGAACCATTAATACCTTTATCACAATCTATTACATTTTCCTCTGACAGCAGAGTAAGAGTGTTCCTTTGCAGCCTTCTCCTTTTGTAAACGATGCCATCCCATTTAGATGCAATTTTGGCACAAGTATCCTTGACAACAGATATATCAGAATTGGTTTTGGAAATTTCTATAATTTCAGAAGAAGACATTTTGCTTCCTTCTTCCTCAGTGCAAATAGATTCTCTGCAAGTGTTAAAAGGGCATTTATCATTTGGGGTCTTCTGCAAAACTTTCCCACAATGTGACCAATCACATAATAGTTCCATGTTTTGTTGTTTTGCAAGGTCAGACATAAAAGAGAGTTCTGTGCGTGGAGAATTAGGAAGAGATCTCTGAATCAACATTTTTATCACCTGTTTCTGGTATTGAAAGGTCCGAGAGAAATAAAGTCACCTAATGCATATTTGAAGGAAGCAAATTTAATAGGAGCACATCAGACTAAATCACTGCTTGCACAAAATGGAATGTGCAGAATAAAAAAGTTAATGACTAGTGGAACATTAAGGTACCAGAAATAAAATTAGATAACTTTCAAAAGAGCACTCTCATATCATATAAACAGCAACACATGGAACGTAAAAAAAATATACAGCAGTCAAAGGAAGTACAAAAGATATTTTGATCTACAATAATGGGTTAGATAAGCAAAATAACTAGTCTTACTGCAAATAGATGATTTTGTAGCAAGCAATGGTATTTCACTTTTTATGTCGAGGGATATACCAAAGCCCACTGCCATGAGATGGTAAATTCTTTATTAGAGGTCTGTAAAACTGTTAAGAGCGACCTAAGATTCTAGATATCTCAGAATTAAATAATCATAAATTCAGTAACGGGAATGGTAGGGAACTCATGAACACATAATGTCTAACATGTTACAATAGAAAGTATACCCTCAACCCCCAATAGCTCCGAAGTTGCGGTAAGCGTTGAGGGATACAATAAATACTACACTTCCACGGGTTGAGTGCCATTTTTCTGCAGGCTTTTGCACAGCAGTAGCTTTTTTTAAAATCAGCTTTAAATACATGTCAGGCTGAATTTGAACCTGGCGCTTATACCATTTTAAAGTTCCCTCCATTGCATCAAAATTCCAAAGTTGTAGCGATGGTTCAGGGATATATTTCTACACTCTATCATGACCTTGATGACAGGTCATCATAATACATAATCTCCAGGTAGAGGGATCAAAATAACACAAAGAACAAACACCCTGAATTATAATGCAAGATTATTCCAAGAAAGTGACCTATAGTAGGCCCACGTTGACACCAAAAAATTAAATTCGGGGTTAAAACCTAGATCCTTCGCGTGTATACATAGAAACTTTACACAGGCCCTATTCTTACCATTAAGGCTCAACCTTATAATGATTAGTGACAAAAATGACCTCTGATGCACTGATTCTCCAAAACAAGTCACCATATTGGACACATATCCGACACTGATACTTGCAGATACTTGATGGATTCTAATTAGATACTTCTATATGAATCCCACAAGTATCAGGTTTAAAACAACAATAAGATAGGAACTATATTTGTTCAGGACCACGAGTTCAATTAAAATTGATCAGTCTTTCATCTAATAAGCTTTTTCCTTGATTGCGCAAACTCTCAAAAGTAAACACTTCAATAGCAAAAATTAATATTTGAAAACACAACATTACTCATATATTCAATTGTCCGCTTCAAGCTTTTGGTAGGAGCATTTAAACTAAGTTTTAATGTCTCACTTCAGATTTTTTTTCCAAATTAGAAAATAACTATTAGATGATAAACATCTTAAAATTATAGAAAATATAAAATTTTATCTATTTATAACTTAAATTGAACCAAGGTTATCACATGTATATTCACAACATATATCAAACACAAGCTATTATGATCAGCAATGTATGACGT
This sequence comes from Agave tequilana, assembly GCA_038442645.1. Taxonomy (NCBI): domain Eukaryota; kingdom Viridiplantae; phylum Streptophyta; class Magnoliopsida; order Asparagales; family Asparagaceae; genus Agave; species Agave tequilana. Next base: position 87,789 of record JAVJIF010007968.1, read on the forward strand.
GTAAATTAAAAATTACATTTAACATATAGTACAATATATGTAATATATTATGTAGGTGGACATATCATATATCACTTAACATACATATACATATCAAGGACATAGTATCGGACTAATCCCTTATGGTGCATGTCCATGAAGCAAGGATAGCTAGTCTGATTGAGACATACATGTATTGCTCCCTAATTGGTTGATATGCATGGATACTCCTTTATATGAGTCCTAAAATTATGTTAAGATGTACCACAAGGATTGTTATTACTATTATTATTTAAACTCTTTAGATACGTCTGGATACAATTTTAGAATGCATTAACATGAGTACATGACATGTACCAGTAAATCAGCAGAGTATTTGATATGGGCATGTCTCCTCTATTGTTGTATCCCATGAATATCTATGACATACACTAGAGAGAGTTACAAATCTAATGCATGAAACCAGTACAATTTGATTTAATATATGCATTTATACAGTTTTTCTTGACAAGGGGCAACAACTGTTCGAGTAACTATTGATTTACATAACTTAAATTTTATTTAATAATATCTAAATTATATTTGTTTTAATCAACCATTACTAATTCATGTTTTAGAAAAACAATCTCTCTCCCCCCTTCTCTCCAAACCCCTAAACCCTTATATAATATTATGTATAAACTTTTGTGTTTACATGTATTCACATCAAAAGTTAGCATACTCTAATTGTTGTATGATGGTAATGCAATAGGTGATAAAAGTGACAAAGGTGACGAAGACTCAGTGAAGATGGGTAGACAAAGAGGAAGATAAAAAAGATAATCACCATCTAGCAATTGTCATTATGCTCGCTAGCATTCATCATCCAGGGGCCAATTCAATTCCCTATTTGGGGTTTCTTTTTCTTTTTCTTTTTTTTTTTTTTGGGGGGGGGGGGGGGAGCCTTTTTTTCTTCTTCTTTTGGGATGGTGGATCATTTGGAATACAAGTCGAGTATCCAACCAACAAGCTTGTGTTCTTGTTGAAGTAGGTTTGATTCCATTGGGTTATAAAGCGAAATAAATGAATCCTCTTGCTCTTTACAAAGGGGCCTGGGACAGATATAATAAGGGCAATTTTTCAAGAAAACCTTTTTTTTCAAATAATTTCAATAATAGACCACTTCTAAAAATATTTTCAAGAATGGACCTTTGATGCGCCACGCCAGCGCTATGTCGATTCATCCCGCCAGCATGGCGCTGGCGGAGGGGTAGTTTTTTGGTTCAGCCGGGTTGGCAACTCCGGCCCAATAAATTTTTTTCTCAGCTGAGTTTGCTATACCGGGGTTGTCAACCCCGATCGCACAATATATATATATATATATATATATATATATATATATAATATATATATATATATATATATATATTATTTTTTGGCTCAGTGGGGGTTGCTAACCCCGGCCGAATAATTTTACATTTTTTTAAAATTTTTGAAAACCAACAACCTTCCCTCCAATTATTTTCAAGTGAACGTTGTTCACTCACCTCATGCATGCATGAGGTCAAGTGAACAACGTTCACTTGGCTTGGCCGGGTTAGCAACCTCGGCCAAGGAAGTGCCTCATTATTTAAAAAAAAAAAAAAGAAGCAGCTCATCAGTAAAAATTAAAAAAAAATTAACTGTCTCTTGGTCGGGGTTCGCAACCCTGGCCGAGCTCAGAACTTAAAAAAATTATAGTCAATCGGGGTTGGCAACCCCGATCGACAGAACACGGGTAAAAAAAAGGTTCGCCTGGGGTTGTTAACCCCCGGGCGAACCAAAAATCACCCCCGCAAGCGCCATGTCATGCTGGCAGTTAGCGATGACGTGGCACTGACGTGGCAATGACCTAGCCTGTCAGAGGTCCATTCTTGAAAATATTTTTGGAATAGGTCTGTTTTTGAAATTATTTTTAAAAAGTGAGGTTTTAAAAAAAAATTGTCCATATAATAATCACAATTCCAGATAAGCCTGGGGTCATGAGTGATGGTGGTGGCTAAAAAGAACTTTGACACCTACTCAACATCAAACTTTGCATTGTTTCCATTTTATCTTTCCTCATTTTCCTTGTGTAGCGAGGGACCTTGAGGTTTCCTTCTTGTTGAAGTGGGTTTGGTTTCATTGGGTTATAGACCAAAATAACCAACCCATCTCTGATGTCTTGTTCCCTTCAGAGGGACATGGGAAGATATAATAGCTACAATTCCATATAAGACTAGGGGTCATGAGTGATGGTGATGGTCAAAAGGAGTTTGCCACCTTCTGACCATCAAATTATGCATTTATTTCCATTTTTTATGCTTTCTTCCTTTTCCCTTTCCAGTAAGAGGCATTGAGGCCACTGTGGGCACCTAATTGGCCACCTCAGCCGTATACGATATACCAAGGCAGATGCCCACCTTGGCAGGTATCATGATTGTGGTGTTAGCTGTCTTTCTGAAGATTGATATGATTTCCTATCCTGGAGTGTTTGGCTTTGAGTTTCAAAGTTTCCAACTGTTGCCAGATAGACCAGGCATTTACCTCTTTTTTTTAACTAGGTTTCTGAAACAGAACTAGTCAAAACTGCTCGAAAACAACTAAAACATATCAGTTCCTGCCTAAATCTCAGAGGAAGTGGTGAACAGTAAGGAGATGAGAGAGGACAAGAAACAAAGAGAATCTTGGTATTGGCAACCCTCCTTGTGAATGCAGGCAATAGTTCTGGAACCTATTTGATGTGTTCAATTAATCCTAGGGGTTTTTTTTTACGCACTAATTGGATCTGAAACCCCAATGATCAATCATGCCAAAGCTTATCTCTCAGCAGGCAAGCTATCTCCAATCAATTGCCCTAAATAACTAGAGTACCCTAGAAAACCTTCATTTTGTTCTTCTGCTCTTTTCCTAAAGCAAAACATCCCTAAGTAGCATCTAACCATCTCAATGGTGTCTCTCTTCCTCCAGCAACTAGAGACATGTTAATAGCCAAAAAAAAAGTAAAAAAATAAAAAATAGAGACATTGTTGGTAACATGCAAAAAGACCCCAAAGACACAAAATTTCTCCCAAATTTGATTTATCTCTCACCAATAGATTTCTTCATCTAGGGTTTCAAAATTTGTTCCCATCTCAACAAAGAAACATCAAAACCAACTACCAATCCACGAGTTACACAATGCAACAAATACACAGGTAATTCCTGATACATGCAATCATATATATATATATATATATATATATATATATATATATATATATTGATTTAAACAGACATGTAAAGAGATATAGCAGGATGAAATAAATCGAGATTTAATGTCAAGGTCAAATAAAGTATAAAGGATTTTAAAGGATTGGGTGACAAGGGCAGAGAAAGAGGAGAAATGTACCCATGAGAGCAAGAGTCGAGGGATTCTCTCTCTCTCTGTCTTCTCCCTTCTCACGAACTCTAGTGCTCTTTTTTTTTTCCTTCCCCCTTCTAGTATCTCTTTTAGAAGAGGAAAGAGGAGAGAAGGAGGGTTTGGAGTTAGTGGTTTTAATACCTAGAGCAGCCTTGTTTTTGGCAGAAGGCAAAAATGCATTGAACTGCCTCTGCCCCTTAAAATAGAAGGATTTTTTTTAACCTAAAAATAAACAGACAAACAGTATTAAGTATTATATATTAAGAGTTGGGCTAAAACCCTCCTTGTTATTGTTGGGCTGTTAAATTTTTTTTTTTTTGGGATGAAATATGGGATCTCTTATGAACTCTTTTTGTTTTTGTTTGTTTATTTAATATTTTTTTTTAAATTAAGAGATATCATTGTATATGCAAGAGAGGAAGAGAGATTGTGGTGCCCGATTTTCACATTGTAAGGGTCACCTTGCATGGAAGTACTTTTTCTTGGTTCTTTGAAAATGAGCTAGCATACTTCTAAACAATTGCACAAAATTTTTTTTTCTGTAGGTTGGCACAACATACAGTCTAGCGGTGTAGTTTTGAACAATTCAATACTACTTTGAAGATAGATACTTAGATGTATAAAAAATAAAAACAAAATCATCATTTTACATGCACCAAGATTTAAAGTAAGACACAGATGAAATCTAATTGACTCCTTCTCTTAAAATTATATTCCAAATCATGTATTTAGGAAACCACTTGACTAATTGGAACAATATTGATAGCTTTAGATTGAGTTAATAGCAACAATAAAGTACTCTTGATGCAACTTTTAGTAACCATATTATACTAAACAATTAATTGGGCTACAACATCTACACGATTTTGGTTTGGTGCTTTTATGGATTATTCAGGTACAACATTACATGGTACACATGATTGTTGTATATTATCTTCAAAGATTGTTTTCCCATCAAATTGTTGTTCTCTTGCTGCACTCTTGAAAAGAAACTGGAATTGTTGAGTTCACTACTTGTCATGCAACATGGCACAAGTTCAAGGCAAGCTATCAATATGTTTAGATAGAATTTCTCCCTTACATAGGGTAGAAGGTGAGATCTATCCATCCCATTCACTAAAAAATTGGTGCTAAAAATGATCAGGAACAAAAGGTGGGAGCTTTTCCACATGTGGTGTGTGCATGAGCAGATACTCTTATGAATGAAACTGAAGGGGTATGGGTTTTGTAAACAGTAATCAGCACTTAATCAAGGTTTCTTATGGCCCAATTTAAGAAATTTCACAATTCATGTGCTAAACTCCAATATAACTGCATCTAACAAGTCACAGTATCTCAGAAGTACTTCATCCTTTGCCAACTTATTTGAACATGCTATATTGAAGCCAAGCCATGTGACATTTGGACCCAAAAAGGAGCCAAGTTTTGCCACTTATTTTAATCCAAACCCTATTCTGACATTGTCATCTTCACATCAAAAATCTCAAATCTATTTGTTTATGTAGACCATGAGTACTTCAAAAGCAGCACAATGACTCAAATGTGGGACCCAATGTGTGATTGTGAAAGCTGGCACCCTCTGAGGTATCAGTGTCTCAATGGTGTAGACATCAATAGACAATGAGGCTTATAAAAAGTGTCCCAGATGAATGAGCCACTATCTAAGGTTACTTTTCAAATTCTAAAAAGCAATTCCTTTCTGTAATTTAAATGTTTTTTCTAAATAAAGATAGACTATAATTTTAAGTTTTTTGAATATTCTCCCCTCTGATTGGATAATTTCAGAGCAATCAAATTCATATTAAAACCTAGAACTAGACTTTAAGTGTCAAACATGTTCAGTAATTGCTCTCAGGTTAAAGATTAAGGAAGGAACTTCTAGGATAACAGTATTTACCTTATCTCCGGTGCATAATATTCTAAAATACCTAGCTTGTAGGACACAAAATAAGATCATTTAGTTTATTGTGCACTTGATCCGAGCATATTTTTCCCCTCTAGGAAATTAATTGTAGTGTATATGATGGTCATTTAAGTTTACATCTCATTTCTTTCCAAATTGGTAAATACTTACTGCTATAACTAATATGAAATTGTTGAGAAACTGTCAAGATAACTGAAATTTGAGAATTGAGAAGAAATGGACCCAGTAGACTTCATGACATGCAAAAAACTAGATTATAAAGGAAAAAAATTCTTGTCGAGAAAAATGATCAGGAAAGGTTGGGCACACTAATATACTGACTAATATTCAGATCTTCCTTTTTCCAGCCATATAAACTATCTCCTTTAGCTTAAGATCATCCACATCTTGTTTAATTGAATCTGACTACATTAATGGACAATAGAAATTGGTCTTGGATGTGCTAATTGTTGTTCTGTGTATGTCATAGTGTAAAACACAGATACACAGTCACCACAACATAAATCCCCACAGAACACATGCATGAATATGCACACAACTCTCTTGGTGCCCTTGGCCTTGCCTACATGAATCCATCTTGCTGATTTTTGTTTGTTTGCTCAATTTTTAGGGGAAAAAAGGCATATCACAAGCTTTCACCAAGAAACACATACACACGCGCGCGCACGAGAAAAAAAATGTGTACATGGACATGCACCAACTCTCTTGGTTTCCTTGCCTAAATGACAAGCATCTTCCTGAATATTTTGGCTTCAACAAAAAGGAAACTTGTATATCACAGGTCTAATCTTATTGATTTAATTTTTGCATATTTGAGCTGAATGTACACGATATATTTTTGACAATGAAACATGGCTCAAAGTCGTGTTTTAAAAGGAATCTAACCTTCAATCCATGGTTCATAGTCGCAGTCTCGGTCGCCAATTCAATGGGCACCATTTCACGTCGGTCGCGGCGTCGCGACCCCGACTCAGGTGAGACGCGCGAAACACTACATAGAGGGCTCAAAAAATTCTGAAAAAATCACGATAAATCTTTGAAAAAATGTAGACATCAAAATTGACATATAATATGTTCAAAACATATCATCTAGCACACTAAACATGAAGATAATGCATAAATACATGCGTCGCGGTATTAAAATATCAAAATAAATGCATAATTTAACAAATTATATGAAATTAATTACTCTTTTCTAAAAGTAAAGATTAGTTCTACTTTTCTATTAAAAATTTAAATTATATGAAACTTTGGCTTGACTCGGGACCGGCTCAGCCTCGACTTCCCCAACTCTGGTTACTCGGCAGAGTCGGCCCCGAGTCAAGCAAAACAATGCAATTGGTTGACTCGTGGATCGGTCTCGAAACGAGAAAGGCCGTTCCTGTTCCAACTCGGCCGAGTCAGAACTGAAACGGCCGAGTTTTTGAACCTTGCAATGAAAGCCTTCATACGATTAAACGACTGATGCTCATCATCAATCACAATAGGGTAAGGACAGAGTAGTCTGGCATCATATGCAGCAGTAATCCTAGAGAGAGAACATTTTGAGAGGGAGAAATCCCATAAAACTGTTCTATGTTCTCTATTTAAGCACTGGCACTACACATATAAGCAATGAGGAAAGTGTCACATCAATAAGAGGGTTCTGCTACCTCTTTAGTTGGTGCACACTAAGTTCCCATTTGAAGTTCAGGAGACTTTCTGCAATTTAACTTCTTCTTTGCTTGTAGTACAACCTGTCCTCATGTCATGTTAGGGACTCTTTTGGGGTTCTATTAAGAAACTGATGTTATTATGTTCCAGAGTGCCTGAGGTTTTGTTTAGTGCATAGCACCCATTGATCCTGAATTTGCCTTTATTTAAAAACATTTAACTTTTTCATCCTCCACAATAGATTTTAGATAGATTGGTACTTAAGATTTCTACTGTTTTAACTTGAACTTTTATAGTAAACCTCAGAATCTTTCTTCCTCAAGAGCCCGTGTGGAAATACTTACATGAATTTTAGTTTACCTGCCTTAAGATCTATGAAAGATATAAACCTTATGGAAAGTGAATATCTGGAGACTGAGGTTTTGCTGTCTTTTTTCTGTGATCAAGAGATAACTCATTTAACTTGTCAGACATTTTTGTTCTTGTACACATCAATTTGAGGAAATATGACAGATTTGATTCCAATTGAACCTATTTGTCTTCAACCGGAGATAAATAAGTTTTCCATATAATTTAGACATAACTGAAACTTGTTGATTTATCGGTAGATAAAAGCTGGCATTCCAGTTGTAATATTTCTCAAAATATCTGTCAACTTCTGCCCTTAGGCTGCAAATGATGTGATTTCACATATGAAAATAATGAGAAGTATTATACTTTGTCGTCTGTAAGAATTACATAACGCATGGATTTTATTTTTGTGGGTATTATTTGTTTGGGCTTCTATATTGACCAGAATGCCATTTCTTATACCAAGGTTGGTGATCTTTCCTTTTACCATAGATACACACAAGGGAAATTGCAGAAGATTTACATGTTGCAGGGTCTTAAAAATTGTAACAACAAAAACTAGCACTTCAGACATGTCAATGTCGAACACTCGCCGTTTGGCACACGGCAGCTCGTAGATTAACAGCAGGTTGGTTGTTGCCCCAAAACATCAGATAGATCCTTGTGTAGACCACTATCAACCGCGTTTTGAGAGTAAAATCCTTGGATGGTATGTTTGCTTCTATGAGAAGATAATCTCAAGGGATTAACTTCTTTTATTGAAGTTCAATAGCAAGGCTGCTAGAGGATGAGGATTCAAACCAAAAAAAAAAAATAGATGGGAAGTGAAAATGCTATTTAACATAGACATGGAGATTTAAAGGAGAAAATAATTTTGCAAAAGAATAGTTTATTTAGAAAGTAATTCATTGGAGCAAGTCCATGTTTGTTTAGGTGATGTTTATACTACTCGCTGAGGTGCTTTGTATCCCATATCTGTTATTTGGAGTAATTCTAAAGGTATTGTTACTCGTCCTTTCGGAAATGGAAATTTGAAGATGCTAAAATTTGGTGCTTGAATGTGCGATGAATTCTTACTCATAATCTATTGAATCATTCTACATTCTAGGGAGAACATCTGATATCACTGCAATCATTTTAACCCTTTATGAAGTCACATATTTCACCTCAGGTGACGATTCAAAACAGCATAAAATGGAACTTCTCTAGGATACAGAAGTCCTTTTATAGGAGAAAAAACTAATGGAAGGGACTTAAAATGAAACTTCACGTCAAGTTAGAAATAGCATGAATGTAGGCAACTCTCATAGCTACATATTTGCATGAATATCAGACAGAAGTTCAAGGTAGCTTTCTGTAACTTAGCCGTCTTTTATGTTCTGGGTCTGAATTTGGCTTCTTGGGCTACTTGTACCTCAAAGATGGATACAATTCCCTAAAGCAGAAAACTTCAGAGGGAAGCTCTTGGCTGAGGTGAGCTTTAAGTGCAAAAAATGAAGCGTTCGCACGAACAGATGCAGAGAGCAGATTGTCCTTCGATGATTTACGATGCATGATCTCATCTCTGGTTCCCGCAGGAAGTGGACACACTGATGGAGAATTGACATCCAGTTGATAGCAGTCCTAAACGCAGTATACCCTCCTCACTTCAGAAGAATGCTCGGTCGCCAACCTCATCGTGGCAGGAAAACATCACTAATTTTCCTTACAAGTTCATTGCACTGTGTTACTTCCGTTCAAGCATACCTGGCCCATTACATAGAAAAGCAATGGATCAACAAGACTCTTGTCATAAAATCAGTGGATGCATCATGAATTAAAAGAGCATCCACCATGATTAATGAAACAGTGAAGGCTACAGAGAAGATATATAACAGAATATTTTATTATGCAGGAAGTGTGTCAAAACATTCAATCATTTAGAATCTGTAAACTGAAAAACTGAGACAAATACACCAAAATTCTTTGCTTCTTAGTATATAAATATGGATGTCACAGCACACAATGTCTCACTATTTCTTTGTTACCGTGTTACAGTCTAATCAGGAACATAAATATAATGAAAGAATACAAACCAATTTGCTAGTTAAGAAGGGGGTATAAATTAGGCGTACATATGTTCCTCCATCTTCTTCGTGAAGTCTTTTTCTGTCACATGAATCCAAAACTTTGCTGTACTCATCAACTTCGTGTTGTGGCTTCTGCTTTTAATCAGATAGATGTTGAGAAGAAAACCATTCAGGTCCAATATAAAAAGTACATGCATATTACAGCCATCCTCCCACGAGTCATGCCACTTGACAGCCTGCCATAGTAATCCAAATTTGAGATGTACAGATCAACCACCCTTGTCGATGCCTTTGCTTCCAGAATCATTTCTCCATTCTCCTTTTCTGGGTTTAAGAGAGCAACACCATCCTCTCACATGGCCATATTGAAATCTCTGGCACCAGAATCCACATTTCTGGTATACTCATCAACCACCTTTGTTGGCGCCTTTGCTTTTAGCATCATCTCTTCATACTCCTCTTCTGGGTTTGACAGAGCAACAATCGCGCCACCAGCTACTATTGAGGCTTTCCCCTCGTGAATAATGACGGTTCGAATAACTATGTTGAGATCAAAGGTCTGATTGTATGAGAAAAAGCCGATGGAGCCTGAGTAGATACCACGAGAGGAGTTTTCAAGTGAATCAAGAAGTTCCATTGATCACAGCTTTGGTGCCCCGGTCATCAAACCTCCTGGAAAGGCAGCTTTAACACAGTCAGTTGGGCTAACATTTGATGACTTCTTCCCTTGGATCGTACTGACCATTGTGTGAACAGTCGCATATGATTCCACCTTCATCAGATGAGGCACTCACCATTGGTGTTCTTTCCGATCTCTACGCATTTCACCGCTCCACCGGAAATTCCCTGTGCCCCTAAAGTACTCCAGCTTGGTAGTTTCCACCGCCTGTCCAGAGTTGAGCCCTAGGATTTGACGGCAGACTTGAAAAGCCACCTACAGACGCTTTACGCCCAATCATTCCGGATAACGCTTGCATCCTCTGTCTTACCGCGGCTGCTGGCACAGAGTTAGTTGATGCTTATTCCTCAGATGCTGTCATTGTACACTGCTACCAGGTTGGTTCACAAACTCGGCCGAGGTCATTTCTTAGAAGATCCACTATCATAAGATTTTCGGCCTGGTTCTTCTCGCTATTGAAAGCAAGAAATATCACATCAGATTTGTATTGAAAAAATAGCATGTTGTAAAGTTAAATGACTTTTTTGTATCACTATAAGGACCCAAATTAAGATTATAGAAAGTAATCAGACAATAGCAATTGCAACATCAGTAACACTTAAAAGAGAAGCCATGAGAGATTAATTTCGATCTCTTGAGATCCACTAGACATAGGGGTTAATGATGAAATTTTTTTCTGTTATCTTTTCCCCATTCGGTCAGGAAAAAAAATGAACTAATTTATCGTCAGACAAAGTCTTTTGTGATTTCCTCTGATCCCTTTCTAGTGTATGGATGACAAGTCTCGTGTATGGAAAGGATATACACATCACCATTGCTGTGATCAATCACAACAAGGTTATCAGCAAAGAAGAACCATGCACCTGGAGTGCTCGACCTGTATCTGTCAGATGATGCACCACATCCGACTTTCAGATCATACCTGTGATGGCACCAACAAGAGATGGAGATTATCAGGATGTCAGTTATAGCAACAATAAGCATAACCAGTTGGGAACTTAAAATTAATTGCCTATTAATGAGTCTCTAAAACAAGTCACATCCATTCACAGTGAAAAAGTAAGAACACAATCAGATCTGCCAAAAATACAAAACTCACGTCAAAGTTTGTCCTAGTAAAACCTACTAAATCTGAACCTGAATCTAAAAATGTTTTCCACCACAATTCATCTCAGCATCCTACTCTTCTGCAAATGCAATCATCGTGATACCTCATGGATTATAAGAATTAGTCCAAAATGAGACAAAAAGAAAGATTGAGGGCTAAAGGCTGATTGCTGGTCTAAGCCCACGGTAACTGAAAGCACACTCCATGCAGTAGCTTCCAAGCCATCTCCTGCTTCACACGAGTCCCTGAGGAACTCAATCGTGTGTGCACATAGAATGCTTAACTTAGAAGAGCTTGCAGCACAAATTTCGCCAAGTGCAAGATTCATCAAGGTCTATCCAAGTACACCTAAGATGCATATGGGACAAAGATGGGAACAGATTGTGTGGTTCCTCTACACCAGTGTTCCAAAAAACCCGTTATGTAACCCGTTATAACTCGTTATATAACGTAATGCCGACCAATCGTTATGTAACAGATCTAAAAAACACAATGTTTGATAACTATGGTTATTTTGCCCGTAACTTACGTTACGTTATTAATGTAACACATTGTAACCTATGTTACGGTGCAAGCTGACTTTTTATAAACCCCACATATTCTCCAGGTCTATGGCAAAAAAAATCCCCCCAAATTTGCTTGCTTGCTCGCTCGTCCTCTCGCAACCTTGCAGTCATCTCCTCGTTCAGCGTCGAGAAGAAAGAAGAAGATACAACAGCAAAATAAGAACTCCTTTGATGGTCTCCGTCGTGGTGGTTCTCGCCGATGTCGTCTCCAAGTAGGGGTGCCATCAGATCGGATACGGATCGAATATTGTCTTTACCATATCTGTATCCGCACCCAACCTTCGGATACGGATACAGATATTGACGGATGTGAGAAAATGATATGTCAATCGGATAGCGGATATGGATTGGATATTAGCGGATCGGATGTGAATACTAATCGGATGTGTAAAATTGGATATTGTTAAGGATAAACTAAACGGATATACTTATATTACTTTTTATCTTATCTACAACAATATTAAATGTGATACATACCATGATATTATTGTGTACATATCAATACTTCCATCATATCCATTGTCATTCGGCTTTTATAGCAATGGATTACACGATCTACGGTGCTAAATGTCGATTCGAATGCCACGGTTGATGTCGAAATACTCAAAATATCGCGTGCTACTCTTGCAAGAATCGAATACTTTCATTATTACTTTTTCAGCAACTCAAAATATTAAAATCTAATGTCTTATTCCATTGAAGAATAGTCTCTTCCATACATATATCATTATCAAGCACCAAACATTCGGATATCAGATCGGATACGAATATGATATTGCTTTTACCATATCCGTATTTAAATTTCAAATTCGGATACAGATACGAATATTGACGGATGTGAAAAAATGCTATCTGTATCCGGATTGGAGGCGGATTCAGATTCGAATATCCACGGATAATCCGCATCCGGTGGCATCCCTATCTCTAAGCGGTGGTTCTCTCTCCAAGCACATGTAAGCTCCCCCCGATCTCTCTTCTGTCATTCTCCAGTCTCCCTCCTGATCGCTCTCTGCTTTCTCTCCAGGAGAGAGAACTGAAAGAGAGAGCAGAGAGATTGGGAGGGGGGAGAGAGCAGAGAGAGATCGAAGGAAGAGAGGGCAGAGAGAGATCGGGGGTAAAATATCAGAGAGAGTGAAGGACACGGGAGACATATTGAATAGCATATTGTAAATTGAATTATGAATTATAATAAATAGCATGACTAAAAAATTATGAATTATGATTGAATTATGAATGTCTGTGTATATTGAATAGCATCGCTAAAATTTATGAATTATAATGAATTATGTGGATCATATTATTTATGGAGATGAAATTATGAATTATAACTTGTGAATGTGAAAAATAATTGTGATACTTACCAAAAATTGTTGTGAGACTTACTAAATGTGTTATATATTGTTTTGAATTTTTTAGATTTTTTAAAATTATTTTCCTATTTATAAAATTTTTAAATATAATATTTATTTATTTTTATTAAATAAATATTAAATTGTGTAACCTACGTTATGCGCTACATTATAACCTATATTAACATAACAGAAGAAAAACGTTTTCATTACGTTATCGTTATTTTAAACATTGCTCTACACATAGAACAGAAGTAATATCCAAGTAAGACACCTGAAGGCATGTGATATATAACTATCCAGTAAATGCATAGATTAAGTTCATTTGAAATGCATGCATGTATCTCTTAACCCTTCAAATTTTCACCAAAAATTTCCCAATGATTGAATGCGGACATAGATGTCAAAAGGATGTCTGCAAGGTAGCACAACTCTCAATACTTAGCTCTAGTGGAGTGTTTGTGTTGCTTAATTAAAAGGTTTAATAATGGTAACAAGGTATCATGACTCAGATATAGGAGTGAAGACATCATCATAGAGATGATATGTATACACTGGACAAAATACATGCATAGACCCACATATGAATGCCATGAAATAAAGTTCACAGTGAAGGCCACAACATAGGTGGACATGAAGACAGTACACTATTTAGCTATGCTACGTACCAATTTCTTTAACGTCCATGATCACCTCTCATATGCCCTATGCCTTTTTGTAGATCTTCAAAACCAACTGTAGATTTTTAAATGTTTCGTAGAATTGTCTTAATCAAAGAAACAACCTTTGTGGTTAAAACCTCAAAATTTACCAGGAGTAAAAAAGTACATTCAATTGAGCATCCCTTCTTTTGCTTATTGGTTTTATGCAAATATCTTGCTGGAGATCTCCAGTAAACAAAAGCATAATCCATATTTGGTATACTAATGGGTTAAAGTCTTTAAAGATTTACAGATCCTGACCGGGAAAAATTAGTATTGTTCAACAGTTCTAGAATCAAAAGTCCAGGCAGAGGTAATAATTGGAGCAACCATAATCAAATGCATGACATATAATTTGGTTAACATGCCCAATATAACCTATAAATCTACCGCAGAAGTCAAAGGGCAATCCTTCATAATCTTTTTTATCATAGTGGAATTGAAGTTCCTGGAAAAATGTAGAAAAGCAAGGTGCTAAGAAAAAAGATCCATGCAATCTCATAATAAACCACAGCCCATAAACACATGAAATTGCGGATGAAACGTTGAAGACATCAAATTACAAGAGTTATAAAAAAAGTAAGATGTAGTTTTGTCACAAATTCTGAAAGTCACTAACATATTCATTTGCCTTCAACTTATTGTGCAATTACATAATTATTCATCATCCTCTTGAAATACCGGAAATGATGTTACTTCAGGGATTTAGTTTGCACCAGAATTACACCTAGAAGTTGCTTCAAGGGCCCTGTTAACTCCAGTACTGTAAGGTTCTACTTATATCGTCTTCCTTTTTTCCCCTTTTGTGTGTGAATGGTTGGGTGGGTGTTGGCGGAGGGGGCGCAGCAAATGAGCATTAAAAGTCAAGTATGTATCATCTGGAAGTATACTTCACAAAGTTGTGGAAACAAAATAAATGTATATAAACCATTCCATAGCAATTTTTTAGAAGTAATTTCCCAGTTAATTCTAGTGCTACAAGTACTTCATGGGAAACAAACTGGGTCTAAGCCTTATCAAATCAAAGTGGAGTCTAGTGTGAAGCACAACTCCAAGTCGAGAAAGCTTCAAGAAAGAATTAACCAAATTTTTACGCCCAGGTGTCAACCAGACATCAACCCTCCATTTATGTTGCACGAACACCAACATGACGACGCAACATGAGAACTGATAGTATAAGGCACACCAAAACGATAGTGTCATGTCCTATACATATGCCTGACAAGACACATGAGTTGATGCCAAGTTCCAGGGCAAGATAACTAAGAGCGAGCGAGAGAGAGAGAGAGAGAGAGAGAGAGAGAGAGAGAGAGAGAGAGAGAGAGAGAGAGAGACATGCCATAGAACCTAGACCCAACCACAGTTCGGATCGAACCGGCAGTTCGAACCGGAACTAGGTCGGAAAAACAGAATAAGAACCGGTTTGGCCCGGTTCCAACCGAAAAACGGGCCCCAACCGGTCCGGTTCTGAACCGGCAGTTCCCAATTCTGAACTGGTTTTTTTTTTTGGGGGGTCCTGGCCTGCCGGCCCAGGCCATGAGTCCAGGCCCCAGGCCTAGGCGCCTAGCCCAGACCTAGGGAAAAAAATCTTTTTAACCTTGTTGGTTTGCAGGTTCGAACTCAGGAACCTCAAATTCGTAGCACGACGCTCTAACCAGCTGAGCGAATAGAGAATACATTAAAGTCTCTAGTGCATTTAGTGTTAAAAAAAAAGCGAACAAGAACCGGATTTGGAGCCAGACTCGGTCCCGTTCCTGAACCGGAACCGGCCAGACCCGGTCCGGTTCCAGTTCCTCCTCTGATCCCGGAATCGGGAACCGGGGTCGGGTCTAATAGAACCATGAAGGCTGGTTGGTGCATATGTAGACCTACCCTTTTGGTCATGTAGTTCAAGCTCATGCAACCAAAATTGATATAATGATTCATAAATATTATGGATAAATATGTGCAAAAAATAAAGTTTGCTACCTAGTTAAGGAAATCAAATAAAACATCTGCAAGAAATTTTGTCTTCACATAACCATTCCCATCTTGAATTGATAAGTAGCCTCCAGCCTTCGGTCTGAAAAAACCAGTTCTCAAACCAAGTTATATACTTGAAATATCAAGAATGATTTAGCAACTTGTCAAAGTAGAAGTGTGCCGTCACCCAAGGTGGTATGCTAGTTCAGACATGTTTGAAACTTCTCACACCAACTTTACGAAGCAGTATACAAACCTCTGATCAGCAAGTCGAAATGTCAATTGCTTCCATAAAGATCCTCCTTTACCACCCATGAATGAAAAGCGTGCCCTATCCTGGCAAAGTAGATGCTAAAGTAAGTTGTTGCTTGGAAAATTTCAAAAAAAGAGTAACTTCACCATAATCCTATACTAGATTGATGGTACACACATAATGCACGCGATCAAAAATTAGAAGAATGCCAAGAAAAGGAATCCAGATTGCATAGATGTATTTTCTTTTTTCAAGATTTAATCGCGAAGAAGATTTGGAATTATCATATTTAGGCTTTAGATCAGGATAGGATAGGATTTCCATATCCTTACGGAATTGAAACGACATTGGGTTGACCAAAATATTATCTGCAATGTATAAGGTGTGGTTGTGCGTAGGGGATGGGTGAATTCATTAACCTGAAAGAAATTTCGAATTGGTTATTTATTGTGTAAGAATAACTCTTATCAGGTATATTCAGATTCAAGTGAAGTTTGATGTCAGGGTTACGTTCCTGAGATCCATTATCTGCTCGTTAAAGATTCATGTTAAAATTGGGCCAAAGTGGGGAATTGGTTTTGTTCAATAAATATCTAACCTCAAAATTCATTCAGGTTAGAATTTTAACCATATTCTAGGGACCAAAAGTAAATGGGTCAGGCTGGTCCCGGATTGTGTCAGTTCTAAGATTTCAGTGCTAATCATATGAAGAAAAAAAATTCACAAAGCCTATTATTCATGAACTTTACTATATTTAAGATTTGGGACTATTTGATTTGCGATCTTGATCTAAAGACTATAACTATATTTAATGTAACCTTGACTGATCTAGTTATCAATGCCCTGCCTTTGTTGCCAGTAGCAGGGGTGCTTTTGGTGTTTGCATATGAAGCATCTTCGATCACAGGCTTTCGCTCATAGCTAGAGATGAGAAAGGGTAGAGTGATTTCCAGGTGTTGCAAAGACTTCTTGAGAAGTGTAAGGGAGGGCGCAGGGATGCAATTCACCAAGCTTGGGGGTGTGGTTGGGTGGGTGCATGGGTGGGGAGAGGGGGTGGAGGGGTTGGGGTGGAATTATTATTATTATTAAAGATCTCAGTTCAATATATAGACCCTCCATTTTTGCCTAAATCCAATGGGAAATTGGTTTCTTTGTATATGATCTAATTCCAACTTGAATTTAACTTGAAAACAGGCAGATGAGGTTATAAGTACAAAACCTCAACATTCAAGAACTTGGATCTAGAGATTGTACCAACATATCAAAAGGCCCGTTAGCAAATTAAGTTATAATGGACATGAAATTTTAAAAAAAAACTCCTTTCATGACAGATCACGAATATATATTACTATTAAAGGATTTTTCCACTATATAACCCTCAATTCCCTATTTAGAAATTACCCCTCCCCCCACAATCTTTCATATTGCCAATTGACTCCCCACCCACCCAAAAAAGAAAAAAAAAGAATTTTTGGGTCTAGAAATTTCCCCTCATCTCTTACTGTTCAATACCTAACCCCAACCCAACCCAACCAAACCAGACCAAATCCAACCTAACACCCTAATCCCTCCAACTCTAGCCTTGCCGCGAAAGAGGTGAAGGATTCGAAGTGGGAGATGCAAGTGGTAAAAATTTTAGGTCTAAGGGAAGATTGATATATGAAGATGTAACACCCGATTTAAATAAATCTGGATTATAGTCTAAATAATTTTTCATTTAACTGGCATAACAGTCATGTTTAAGCTTAATCCAAAATTTTAGAAAATACTAGAAATATATGTATATATATATATATACATAAGTATCCACATTTGCACATTTTTAATACTAAGTATATTGTGCATATTTAATAGAGGTATATTACATGAGAATACTTATACCTAACCAAAGCATTAAATTGTAAGTATATCATGAGAATACTTAAACTAAAATATTTAAATACCTAATAGTTTAGATTTAAGGGTGATGTGTTGGCAACTTGAGAGCAAGAGAGAGTTGAGGTGGGGGCTATTTAGGGTGCCTTGGAATTGGGGTGTGAGGTGTCAAACTCTTGGCAATTATAGGAAATTATTAATTCTATTAGGTAAATAAAATATGCCAAAAATATCTTAACTTTCCTTCCCCAAATTTTCAGCCTTCTTCTTCCTTGGCTGAGAACGATAACCCCCAAAACCTTTCTCTTCCTTTGATCACCAAAATCTATCTCTCTCTCTCTCTCCACTTCGCTACCCCACAACCGAGGCTACAAGGGAGAAGGAAGGGCCGCACGGGCGGCCGCACCTAGGCGCAGCCGCGACCCCGGCGGCCGCAGCCGCGCCGGCGGCCGCGCGCGGGCGAACCCGCGCCCAGGCAGGGCGCGGGCAAGGAGAAGGGAAGGGGGGACTTGGAGGGGAGGGGAAGACCATTCCTAGGGCTTGGATCTAAGTTGAGGAGGTAAATTTCAGTCAAAAATCTGATCTTTTTGGGCCCTAACAATCCTTTTTGGGAGGGTAAATTCAGACTGAAATTTTGAAAGAAAAACAGTACTTAATTTTCTTACTTTGTTGATTTTTGTGATAAATATTAACTCAAATCTTCTTTGCTTAAGGTTGGGGTTCAAGGAAGCAAAGTTTAGCCCTAACAAAGAGGAACAATTTCGAAGGGAGGTGGGTAAACCCGAATCTTGAAGAACTTATGTAAAGAAATTTGCATATGAACATGTTAATTATCTCTTTATGAAATTCTTCATTCTAGTAGAAATTTGTGTGAATTGCATATTTTAATTGGGTGTATGCTATGTGACATGCTAGAGAAGTGAATTGGATATTTTAAATATGAATATGCTATGTGACATGCTAGAGAAGTGAATTGGATATTTTAAATATGTATATGCTATGTGACATGCTAGAGAAGTGAATTGAATGTTCTAAATATGTGTATGCTATATGACATGCTAGAGAAGTGAATTGAACGTTCTAAATATGTGTAAGTGAATTGAATATTCTAAATGGGTGTATGCTATGTGATATGCTAGAGAAGTGAATTGAATGTTCTAAATATGTGTATGCTATATGACTTGCTAGAGAAGTGAATTGAACGTTCTAAATATGTGTAAGTGAATTGAATATTCTAAATGGGTGTATGCTATGTGATATGCTAGAGAAGTGAATTGAATGTTCTAAATATGTGTATGCTATATGACATGCTAGAGAAGAGATAGGATTGGCCAAAGTGTGATGTTTAGAAAATAGGGAACTTGAATAAGAAATTAAACTAATGACTTGTATGATGGTAAACATTAAATTGCAACATTCATATTGAAGCTTGTAAACACTAAATGGTACACTAGTGGGAATGCTACTCATGCAAAGAGTTGAACGATAAAAACATCAACGGAGGAAATAAGCTCACACGTAGGAACTCGTGAGTAATTTGAGTTGATCATACACACAAATATATATACGTATATAAATTATTATATACATGTACAAGTGATGTATATGGATGTGTATCTTGCATGTGCAAGTAGTTAGTGGCGCGATATGGATGAAATCCTATATTATGTTTGTGTAATGGCTTTGCTTATGTGCATAGTTTTATTCTTGTGGGATGAGTTGTTTTATCCCTATAAGTAGGAAGGGGCCGGCGGGAGCCGGTAGGAAGGGGGAAGACGGTGGGAAAAAGAGGTGTTCATCTAAAATTATAGGAAGGGGCCGGCGGGAGCCGGTAGGAGGAGAAGACGGTGTAAATGTACGTTGTTCATTGTAGGAAGGGGCTGGCGGGAGCCGGTAGGAGGAAAAGACGGTGTTATGAAAGTAGCGTATGTTATGAAATGTTGCTTGTTTATGTGATGTTCATAAAAGATGTTTGTGTTATCATAACTTAGAAATTGTATGGCTTGAATTATGTCGTGTTACCAAACGTGATAAAAGAAAAACTACTACCACGTCTTGTATCATCATATGAGTATAAAGTAGACCATGGAATGTTAGCATATGGTTCTTAAACTTTGGCCTAGTGACGACCTACTATAAAGTTTATAAACTTTCAAAGCTAAAAGATTAACTAGAATATTATACAATAACTGGGTTTACTCACTGAGCCGTCAAGCTCACTCCCTTTCTTGACAACATTCTTTTCAGGTCTAAGCAAGGGTCAAGGACCGGCGTGAGAAATTGTAGTGTTCTATGAAAGGGCCTTCTTGTCTTACTTTGCTTCTACTAATTTTGGAACTCTTTATGTTTTGTAATGGCTTACTATGCTAAGTTGGTAGAATTCATATCATTCCGGTTATGATCTTTGTGATATGTATAAAGTCTAAAGGACGGACCTTGTACTTGTAGTCCGACATCTTTTATGTATGTAATGTTATGTAAGTAACTTGACAGATTCACTGAATGTATAATTATTGGATGGCTACTAGTTCCTAATTAATTGTGTATGTCGTAGTCTTGAAATGAGAATATCCCTAGTATTATTGTGTTTGGGGAGTATATTATTATTGACTGCATGGATGTTTGCTTGGTACCCATAAGAATAACTATGGAGAGCCATTTATACTATTGAACTTCATGTATTGTATTTGGGGCAAGGCTCAAGTTACAAGGGAAATGCTGCCGAAATTTTGAGAAGTTAAGTTATTAGAGATGATCCCCTGATTAAAGGTTAGTAGAGAATCAGAATATTATTATCTGGGACCGTTACAGTTGGTATCAGAGCCAAGGTTTAGGTGTAAAGTTACATTGAGTAGGTAGGATAAGTTAGAATTGATGTGATATTGTGTGAAAATTGTATGTATGATTGTACGATCGAGATGGGTATTTTAGGGAGTAGTGGATTCTTACAAATATGATTAACTTAGAAGTGCGGGATATTTAACCGTTCTCTTGTATCCGAATTTGAGTACCCGCATACTCCGATTCAGATGTTTCATACTGAGGGTGCGGGCCCTTTGTATGGATCGCCAGTGGTATGGGACACTGGAATGAGAGGGCAGCTAAAATATCCGGCAAGTCAAAGTTGATTCAGAACGTAAGAACGTTTTAGAGTAGCAAGCTCCGAGAGATAGAAAATATAAGCAATTGCAGATCTGTTGACTTCCAATAGCCTAACTATCTTAGGGTAAAATTTCCCTTATATCTATGGATAATGATGTTGAAGCAAGCTTAATGGGATAAAAGAATATGGATGTGGCGGTTGATGATGAAAGCCCCATTGGAGACCTACCAATGACTGAGACTTTTAATGTCGTCCTCAGTAATGAAGTAGAGTCCCAAGGATGAATATCTTTTGGAGGTATTTGGAAGAATGCTAGCTGGGCCCACGACTTGGATCTTTATGATGATTATGAATACTAAAAAATATGACGATGATATCATAATAGAAAGTGAAAATCCTAAGGAAGGAGATGGAGAAGACCCTAACGAAGAAAATCCTGAGGAAGAAAACCTAAGAGGAGAGGATTCTAATAATGATAGTAAGGAGGGAAGTTCCACTGGTCCTAATATAAATCCTTGAATAAGGTGGAATGTTTAGTATTTTGAGAAAGGATGGCATGGTTCGCCTATTTTAGAGCTTTTTGGGTAGAAGGGTTTATGTGTCTGTAAAGAAATGTGTGTGAGCAATGAGTTTCAAAAAAAAAAAATTCTTTTATATGTTTAGTATGAATGTAAATCTTAGTCCCAAGGTTGCCTTTGAAGTTATGAATGAAGTGATAATTGTTATGTAAGACTTGCTTTGTACTGTGAATATTATTGATGATAAGGACTGATTATTCTTTTAGGGATAGATGGACTTAAATCTTCCACCACCAGACACTGATCCTGCAGGCTATGCCCCACCGCACAATTCAGTTGGAAGTGTCCATCCCCCGACTAACCACGAGGATGAACACATCAGCGAATACCAGAAAATCCCTGATGTAATGCCAGGTTGGTTGGCGCGACTGGCAACGAAAAGCAACCCACATCAAGCTTTAGAACAATTTCAGAAGCTAAACCCGCCAGCATTTAAAGGAGAAGCTGATCCCATACAAGCAGAAGAATGGCTTCGTCGAATTGAGAAAATACTAACCGTTATGGAATGTAATGAGAATCAAAGAGTGTCCTTTACCTCTTTCATGTTTCAAGGTGAGGCGGAACATTGGTGGGACATGGTTAAAGATGGAGCTAATTCCTTAGGGGAGAAAGTTTCTTGGAACTTTTTGGTTAAGAAGTTCAATGAAAAGTATATACCGGGGGTAGCTAAAGATAAACTCGCACTAGAATTTCAGGAACTAAAGCAAGGACAAATGTCCGTCAACTAGTATGATGTCAAGTTTACACAATTGTCAAGATATGCAGCAGGGCTGGTACGTGAAGAATCAGAAAGAACTAAAAGGTTTGTGAGGGGATTAAAACCTGAAATCAGAAGCAAATTAATTCCGTTCCAACTCCAAATCTATATTCAAGCAGTGGAGAAAGCATTGGAAGTTGAACGGGATATATTGGAAGATCAGGAAGTCAAAGGCAAGGAGTTACCCCCTTCTAAGCGCCCCCACTATCAGGAGACACCTAGCCCCGATATGTCAAACCACAGATTCAATAGAAGTGCGGGGTCCTCGGTAGCATCGGCTTCTAGATCAAATGGAGGTACATGGCATCGAGTGGGATTCCCTCGAAGACCTCAGGCAATACTTTCTCACCGTCCCGATGTTGCAGGAAACTCGTGGTGCCCCATATGCCATTTGAACCATGCGGGCAGTTGTGTTCAGGGCAAACAATGTTTCTCCTGCGGTCAAATGGGTCACATAAGAAAAGAATGTCCGATCTTACAAGGACACCCAAGTACGGGATTTGGGACGAAAAGGCGAACTGGGGGCACTGTCCCATTTTCGGGATCAACAGGAACTTTCAGGCGACCGTTCAACACACCCCGACTGGCGGAAACTCAGTCATCAGTGCAACAGCCTGGAGCTCGGCGGGATAGGAATGCTTGACTCAGCAGGAGTCTCGAACATCAAATGTTGTGGTGAAAGGTACAATCAATTTAATGGGGCATGTTGCCCGAGTATTATTTGACCCTGGTGTCACATACTCATTTGTCTTCTCAGCATTTGCATCCAAACTAAACACGAAACCTAAATCATTGAAATTCAACTTGTGATATCGACTCCTATAGGAACGGATATGGTTACTAATATGTATTATAAGGAGTGTGTGGTCATGATAGGAGAAGTAAAAACATGGGTGAACCTCGTAAAATTAGGAGAGATGGAGTACGATGTTATTTTAGGAATAGATTGATTGTTAACCCACTGTACCTATATTGGCTGCCACCAAAAGGGTGCATAGCTATGGTGAACGAGTACCTCAATTGTGTTTCGGAGGAGTTACCACGCTTACCTCCGGAAAGAAAGATCGAATTTCTCGTAATGCCATTGGACAAACCATCACCCCTGCAACATTTATGGACTTGATGAATAAGAATATTTCAACCATATCCCGATCAATTTGTGGTCATATTCATTATTGATGTAATAATTTATCCCAAGAGTAGCGAGAAGCATAAAGAACATCTGAGAAATAGTTCAGATACATGGAGTACTTGAGACATTTGTATTAGGCAGGGATCCTCGACTTCTATCATGAGTCTGGGTGAGCTTTTCCTAGGCTTTGGGGACTAGATTACATCCTAGTACTGTGACACACTCACAGACTGATGGCCAATCAGAGAAGACTATTCAGATATTAGCAGATAGGTTGAAAGCATGCATGTTAGATGTTAACAACTGGGAGAAGTATATACCACCAATGATGTTTGCGTGTAACAACAGCTACCTATTGACCTTTGGGATGCAACCGTTGAAGCTCAGTATGGTAGGTAGTGAAGTTCCCTAATTATTGGGAAAGGATTGGAAAACAAGGATTATTGGGCCCTGATGGTGTGCAATATAATAGAATATAATAGAATTTGTAGAGGCTAACTGGGAACTGGATGATGAGATGTAGAATCTTATCCACACTTATTTTGAGATACGTTAAGTTTCGAGGACGAAACTTTTTGTTAGGAGGGTTGTAATACCCATATCTTGCAATACATGAATTAATAGTGAAAAATAATACTTATAAAGTGTATGTGTATTTTGTTTTAAGAAAATTGTCATCTCTAAAGTTAGATTTTATTTTAATTATTACTAATTAATTCTGGATTATCATCATCATGATTTATTATTTTTATTACCTCATTTTATCTTATTGTTTTTCCCTTTGGTTTCAAGCCCAAGCCCATCACGCTTCACTTTCCTCTTTCTCTTTATTTTCTAACTGAGCCCAAGCCCAATAGCAGGCCCAAATACAATTCCTTCAAAAAATAAATAAATAAATAAATAAAATAAATTAGAAAACCGCATGTGTATAAAGCATAACAGGTTTCGAACCCGGGTATTCCCACACATGGTTAGGATGCACAGACCATCAAGCCATCTTGGTATTTGCTATAATAGGTTAGACATTTTATTTTAAGTTCTTTTGCTTAATCCTTTATTCTTTCAAACTATAGAATAACGAATTCTTTGACTGATAAGATTCGAACCCATGTCCCATTCCACCACATGCTAACGCCTCCACCACTTCGCCAGTTTCATTTGTGGTCAGGGGCCGCATGTCATTTATTTGAGCATCTTTATCTTCTTCTCCCCCAACTAACACACTCCTCTCCTGCACCCTTTCTCTTTTACCCATAACTTATTAGCTATTATCATGATCTAAATCCTAACAACAAGATCAAATCCAAACCAACCCAATCTTTATTCTAACTAATTAAATCTAAATCCTAACCTAAACCCTAATCATAATCTCCTTCTCACCATGATTCACAGCCGCCTTTTTCTCTTCTTCATCATTTTTCTCCTCCGTTCCTTTGCCGTTGTGGCGCCTTGTCCCTCTCCCCCTCCATGCGTAGCACTACCCAAGCCTTGCCGCATGCCTTTGCTCCCAGCCATGAACCAATTCCACCGGGCCATGTTTATGCCATCAATGATGCCCTTCCGGCGGATGGCACTGCCGCACCATCCTCCACCAACTCACAGCCGTGAGCTCATCCCTCGGCAGCACTCTCGACTCCCCAGACCAAGCCCATAACAGCAACACTCTCCCACCTGCCCTGCCGCACCCAAGCACCAGCAGCCGCCCTTCCTTGGCCGAGCCTTCGGCAACCCGGAGCGTCACCTCCCTTGCAACCCACTACCCTCCGCCGAGCTCCGTGAGCCCTCCGCGGTAGCCCGATCCTCTCTGGTGTGCCTCTGTCATCGTCCGTGAGATCCGTCGAGCTCCGCCATTCTCTCCGGCGAAACCGTGAGCACCCCGGAGCACGTACACCCTTTGTCGTGAGTTGTCCCTCCCCCTCTCTTTGCAATTTTGGCATGTTGCTATTTATGGGTGCATGATTTTCTACATGTAGTGTTGGGTGTTTTAATTAAATGTACATGAATGAGTCCCCTCTCTCTGTGTATGTTAATTTCATGTTTACTGTCAGCATTGCATGGGAGTGTGCTGTGTGTGCATGCAGAGTATTTTCTCATGTAGAATTGGAAATTGTCTCCTTTAATTAGTCAGTTACAATGGTTAAGTCTTTTATGCTTTTTCTTTCAATAAAATAGAAACTATCATGAATTAGAGATCACCTCCTGCTGTCTTTTAATACATTACTAAAGTGTACCTCATCAATAAATTTGTCCTTAAGACCTTTTGTGCTTTCAAAACTTCTTTTAATGCTTGTTTAGTGAGACAGAGAATTCTTTGGTTAAATAGACTAATGAAGTAAAGCAGTATGTTATGATGACCATAATTTTTAGTCTCATTTGCTTTTTAATCAGAGATTTAAAAAATGCAATATAAGAAACCTTTTCATATTATTATATTTCTGCAAATCAAGTTTTGGAGTCTCTACTTTTCCATTCAATTGTTTCAAAGCTCTGAAATGAACAAATTACCTGATTACTGAAATTGTCTCAATTGTGTAATTGATTTCAGTAATCTCAACATGAACTGAAATAAATGATGAGATGTCATACTTAAATATACTGTAAAGTTTCCTCAATAAGCAGTTACCTAAGGTTTGGATTAATATTTATTTAAACCTAACTATAATGAATTTTCTAAACATAAGGGCCTTTTGGATTCTTTAGCAGTTACTGTCCAGGTGAACAACAATCAAACTCTAGATCTAATTCGTACTAGTCTTAACCTATTTATATCTAATATTTTAACTCATTCAAGACATCTAGATGACCTCCATCAAGTATTCTTTCTAATCTTAAATTGTGTATTTACGTTTGGAAAAGTACTGAATATAAAGTAAACCTTAAAATAGAAAAGGAAGAGTCATGTCTAACATTTGACCTGGAACTCTAATATGTGTATGTATGCATGGTTATTAGTTTGCACCGTATATGTATGTGTACGTGGGTGAACACGAATGTGTGGGTGTGCTCAGGAGGGTATTTAGCACGTATTTATATTTATTTGTATGTGTTAGTCGCGTGCTACAACATTTCGGATTTGTTCGGGAGATTCGGACCGTTGCTGGAGACTCGTAACCGATCCGGATTCGTGCTCGTTGTGGACCCGATGCATAGGCAATTTGAAGACCAATCCATAGGACTATCCGAAGATCAGTACTGGTTCGTACAGTGAAGACCAGACGATTATTCGGTTCCGAAACTACGTGAGTGTTCCTTGTTTTCTTATTGAGTATTTTGATATTATTTTATATGAGTGCTTTTAACTGGTTCCTACATATGTTATTATGTTTAAACAGTGTTCATGTTTAATTACTGTTTATGCATGTCAATTATTGCTCATGTTCACATTCACGTATTAAATACATAATCAACAAACCCCGGAAGACTACATTGCTGATTCTGAATAAATATCATGATATCACTTAGATAACCTGACTAACTATATGGCATCTGCCTAATACTATCGTGCATGTTACTTAATTACTGAGAAAATATTATTACATGGTAACAACACCCGCATGTTTACTTGTTATATATTCCTGTTATACCGGTACCCTGTTCCTTGATATTTTATACTCCTGTTATACCGGTGTCCTGACTTACACATGTTGATATTGTTACCGTGACTACCACCGAGTTATCCCAGTAATTTAAGTAACATGCATATTAAATAATCTTGATAAACTAAAACATGATAACAAACAAATTACACTGGGATTGGGGAGATTGATGGAGGAGACAGCGTCCGTATTTTGGGTGGACCTAGGATTTAGGTTGCGCAGCCGAAAGAGGGTTCCACTGCAGGGTTCCCGTGGGGTGACTGACACCCCGTCCTGTTCATGTTATACATGTTATACATGTACCTGTTCCTGTTTACATGTTCCTGACTACCTTGCGGTAGGTCCTGGTTCAGCGCCAGGAGTCTGGGCCGTGGTCCCGGGTATGTACGGGACCCACCTAAAGCATGGACAATGTCTCCAACCGATCAGTTTCAATAACTTAAGGGCATCGATTGGCATGTGTGGTAGGCGTAGTATGGGATGCGTCTATTACATGTGACAATTGGTGTTTGCTGACATAATTAATAATAAACTGTTGATGCCTTGTGACTGACTGTAATTACCTGATTGTATATTTATATATCACTATGTCAGACATATGATTGTAACCAGGACCAGATTATTATAACCAGGACCAGATTTATGACCAGACTTGGATGCCAACCTAGTGACATATGATAGATTACACGCCTTGACATTGATTGCATATTTACAGTTGTGCCATTGTTTACTACCTGTATTCATGTTTTATCATATGTGTATTACTGTTCAGCTTTTTATCTTGTTATTTAGCCTTTTCTATTTACTGTTGCTCTTACTACTAATTATGCACATTGTTTCTTCTGCACGAGTTCTTTCCCCTTTACACACACACTCATTATGGTCGCATTCTGACGACCCTAGATTTGCACGTCCAGATATTGGACGATTGTTCTAATGTGCAGGTGTTCGACGAGACTGTACGTCTTGCGAGGAACTGGACGCTCTTTCATCTGTTCTGGTATCCTCACCTCTTTTATATTCCTGTCATTTCCTGATTCCACCTTTATCGCTTTCAGCTGCCATTTTCTTGCCATCATTTATCTGCTATCCTTGTGATTGTCATTATATGTATTATTGCAGTGATCATTTATTATTATGCTTCTGATTTATAGCTTGTTCAGGCTAATTTAGGCTTAGCGTGTATACGTGGGGTATTTTCCTTGCGTATATACGTCGCCGACCTTCGTCGCGACTCCGTTTCCGCGGATTTTGGGAAGCGGGGCGTGACAGGGTTTTCTTGGTATCAGAGCCAGGCTTCGACATAAAGCGGACTTGATTCTTACCAATAACTTGAACGAGCTATAATTGCACTGCAGTATACATATAGGATATCCACAATGATATTGAGTCCACTTGAGAATTGACTGTTCTCTCTTTGAAAATCTATCTCTTCGATCTTTCGATATCTCTGATTGCATCTCTTCTTCTAGAGTAATCTTGATTCCATATTGATTCCCATGCTTCCTATTTTATTTTCTAATCTTGTCTCTTGAATTTGGTCATTACATTCTGACGCTGGTAGCAAAGATCAGAGCGTGCAGCGGAATCATGGTGTCCCAACGAGGCGACGTGGAAGCTTGTTGTGTTTTCTCTTGATTTTAGACTCTTTTATCATTCCCTACGTTATTTAAATTTCGAGGACGAAATTTTATAAGGTGGGTAGAATGTAATACCCATATCTTGCAATACATGAATTAATAGTGAAAAATAATACTTATAAAGTGTATGTGTATTTTGTTTTAAGAAAATTGTCATCTCTAAAGTTAGATTTTATTTTAATTATTACTAATTAATTCTGGATTATCATCATCATGATTTATTATTTTTATTACCTCATTTTATCTTATTGTTTTTCCCTTTGGTTTCAAGCCCAAGCCCATCACGCTTCACTTTCCTCTTTCTCTTTATTTTCTAACTGAGCTCAAGCCCAATAGCAGGCCCAACTACAATTCCTTCAAAAAAATAAATAAATAAATAAATAAAATAAATTAGAAAACCGCATGTGTATAAAGCATAACAGGTTTCGAACCCGGGTATTCCCACACATGGTTAGGATGCACAGACCATCAAGCCATCTTGGTATTTGCTATAATAGGTTAGACATTTTATTTTAAGTTCTTTTGCTTAATCCTTTATTCTTTCAAACTATAGAATAACGAATTCTTTGACGGATAAGATTCGAACCCATGTCCCATTCCACCACATGCTAACGCCTCCACCACTTCGCCAGTTTCATTTGTGGTCAGGGGCCGCATGTCATTTATTTGAGCATCTTCATCTTCTTCTCCCCCAACTAACACACTCCTCTCCTGCACCCTTTCTCTTTTACCCATAACTTATTAGCTATTATCATGATCTAAATCCTAACAACAAGATCAAATCCAAACCAACCCAATCTTTATCCTAACTAATTAAATCTAAATCCTAACCTAAACCCTAATCATAATCTCCTTCTCACCATGATTCACAGCCGCCTTTTTCTCTTCATCATCATTTTTCTCCTCCGTTCCTTTGCCGTTGTGGCGCCTTGTCCCTCTCCCCCTCCATGCGTAGCACTACCCAAGCCTTGCCGCATGCCTTTGCTCCCAGCCATGAACCAATTCCACCGGGCCATGTTTATGCCATCAATGATGCCCTTCCGGCGGATGGCACTGCCGCACCATCCTCCACCAACTCACAGCCGTGAGCTCATCCCTCGGCAGCACTCTCGACTCCCCAGACCAAGCCCATAACAGCAACACTCTCCCACCTGCCCTGCCGCACCCAAGCACCAGCAGCCGCCCTTCCTTGGCCGAGCCTTCGGCAACCCGGAGCGTCACCTCCCTTGCAACCCACTACCCTCCGCCGAGCTCCGTGAGCCCTCCGCGGTAGCCCGATCCTCTCCGGTGTGCCTCTGTCATCGTCCGTGAGATCCGTCGAGCTCCGCCATTCTCTCCGGCGAAACCGTGAGCACCCCGGAGCACGTACACCCTTTGTCGTGAGTTGTCCCTCCCCCTCTCTTTGCAATTTTGGCATGTTGCTATTTATGGGTGCATGATTTTCTACATGTAGTGTTGGGTGTTTTAATTAAATGTACATGAATGAGTCCCCTCTCTCTGTGTATGTTAATTTCATGTTTACTGTCAGCATTGCATGGGAGTGTGCTGTGTGTGCATGCAGAGTATTTTCTCATGTAGAATTGGAAATTGTCTCCTTTAATTAGTCAGTTACAATGGTTAAGTCTTTTATGCTTTTTCTTTCAATAAAATAGAAACTATCATGAATTAGAGATCACCTCCTGCTGTCTTTTAATACATTACTAAAGTGTACCTCATCAGTAAATTTGTCCTTAAGACCTTTTGTGCTTTCAAAACTTCTTTTAATGCTTGTTTAGTGAGACAGAGAATTCTTTGGTTACATAGACTAATGAAGTAAAGCAGTATGTTATGATGACCATAATTTTTAGTCTCATTTGCTTTTTAATCAGAGATTTAAAAAAATGCAATATAAGAAACCTTTTCATATTATTATATTTCTGCAAATCAAGTTTTGGAGTCTCTACTTTTCCATTCAATTGTTTCAAAGCTCTGAAATGAACAAATTACCTGATTACTGAAATTGTCTCAATTGTGTAATTGATTTCAGTAATCTCAACATGAACTGAAATAAATGATGAGATGTCATACTTAAATATACTGTAAAGTTTCCTCAATAAGCAGTTACCTAAGGTTTGGATTAATATTTATTTAAACCTAACTATAATGAATTTTCTAAACATAAGGGCCTTTTGGATTCTTTAGCAGTTACTGTCCAGGTGAACAACAATCAAACTCTAGATCTAATTCGTACTAGTCTTAACCTATTTATATCTAATATTTTAACTCATTCAAGACATCTAGATGACCTCCATCAAGTATTCTTTCTAATCTTAAATTGTGTATTTACGTTTGGAAAAGTACTGAATATAAAGTAAACCTTAAAATAGAAAAGGAAGAGTCATGTCTAACATTTGACCTGGAACTCTAATATGTGTATGTATGCATGGTTATTAGTTTGCACCGTATATGTATGTGTACATGGGTGAACACGAATGTGTGGGTGTGCTCAGGAGGGTATTTAGCACGTATTTATATTTATTTGTATGTGTTAGTCGCGTGCTACAACATTTCGGATTTGTTCGGGAGATTCGGACCGTTGCTGGAGACTCGTAACCGATCCGGATTCGTGCTCGTTGTGGACCCGATGCATAGGCAATTTGAAGACCAATCCATAGGACTATCCGAAGATCAGTACTGGTTCGTACAGTGAAGACCAGACGGTTATTCGGTTCCGAAACTACGTGAGTGTTCCTTGTTTTCTTATTGAGTATTTTGATATTATTTTATATGAGTGCTTTTAACTGGTTCCTACATATGTTATTATGTTTAAACAGTGTTCATGTTTAATTACTGTTTATGCATGTCAATTATTGCTCATGTTCACATTCACGTATTAAATACATAATCAACAAACCCCGGAAGACTACATTACTGATTCTGAATAAATATCATGATATCACTTAGATAACCTGACTAACTATATGGCATCTGCCTAATACTATCGTGCATGTTACTTAATTACTGAGAAAATATTATTACACGGTAACAACACCCGCATGTTTACTTGTTATATATTCCTGTTATACCGGTACCCTGTTCCTTGATATTTTATACTCCTGTTATACCGGTATCCTGACTTACACATGTTGATATTATTACCGTGACTACCACCGAGTTATCCCAGTAATTTAAGTAACATGTATATTAAATAATCTTGATAAACTAAAACATGATAACAAACAAATTACACTGGGATTGGGGAGATTGATGGAGGAGACAGCGTCCGTATTTTGGGTGGACCTAGGATTTAGGTTACGCAGCCGAAAGAGGGTTCCACTGCAGGGTTCCCGTGGGGTGACTGACACCCCGTCCTGTTCCTGTTATACATGTTATACATGTACCTGTTCCTGTTTACATGTTCCTGACTACCTTGCGGTAGGTCCTGGTTCAACGCCAGGAGTCTGGGCCGTGGTCCCGGGTATGTACGGGACCCACCTAAAGCATGAACAATGTCTCCAACCGATCAGTTTCAATAACTTAAGGGCATCGATTGGAATGTGTGGTAGGCGTAGTATGGGATGCGTCTATTACATGTGACAATTGGTGTTCGCTGACATAATTAATAATAAACTGTTGATGCCTTGTGACTGACTGTAATTACCTGATTGTATATTTATATATCACTATGTCAAACATATGATTGTAACCAGGACCAGATTATTATAACCAGGACCAGATTTATGACCAGACTTGGATGCCAACCTAGTGACATATGATAGATTACACGCCTTGACATTGATTGCATATTTACAGTTGTGCCATTTGTTTACTACCTGTATTCATGTTTTATCATATGTGTATTACTGTTCAGCTTTTTATCTTGTTATTTAGCCTTTTCTATTTACTGTTGCTCTTACTACTAATTATGCACATTGTTTCTTCTGCACGAGTTCTTTCCCTTTTACACACACACTCATTATGGTCGCATTCTGACGACCCTGGATTTGCACGTCCAGATATTGGACGATTGTTCTAATGTGCAGGTGTTCGACGAGACTGTACGTCTTGCGAGGAACTGGACGCTCTTTCTTCTGTTCTGGTATCCTCACCTCTTTTATATTCCTGTCATTTCCTGATTCCACCTTTATCGCTTTCAGCTGCCATTTTCTTGCCATCATTTATCTGCTATCCTTGTGATTGTCATTATATGTATTATTGCAGTGATCATTTATTATTATGCTTCTGATTTATAGCTTGTTCAGGCTAATTTAGGCTTAGCGTGTATACGCGGGGTATTTTCCTTGCGTATATACATCGCCGACCTTCGTCGCGACTCCGTTTCCGCGGATTTTGGGAAGCGGGGCGTGACAAGGGTAGTATTGTAACACCCGATTTAAATAAATCTGGATTATAGTCTAAATAATTTTTCATTTAACTGGCATAACAGTCATGTTTAAGCTTAATCCAAAATTTTAGAAAATACTAGAAATATATGTATATATATATACATAAGTATCCACATTTGCACATTTTTAATACTAAGTATATTGTGCATATTTAATAGAGGTATATTACATGAGAATACTTATACCTAACCAAAGCATTAAATTGTAAGTATATCATGAGAATACTTAAACTAAAATATTTAAATACCTAATAGTTTAGATTTAAGGGTGGTGTGTTGGCAACTTGAGAGCAAGAGAGAGTTGAGGTGGGGGCTATTTAGGGTGCCTTGGAATTGGGGTGTGAGGTGTCAAACTCTTGACAATTATAGGAAATTATTAATTCTATTAGGTAAATAAAATATGCCAAAGATATCTTAACTTTCCTTCCCCAAATTTTCAGCCTTCTTCTTCCTTGGCTGAGAACGATAACCCCCAAAACCTTTCTCTTCCTTTGATCACCAAAATCTATCTCTCTCTCTCTCCACTTCGCTACCCCACAACCGAGGCTACAAGGGAGAAGGAAGGGCCGCACGGGCGGCCGCACCTAGGCGCAGCCGCGACCCCGGCGGCCGCAGCCGCGCCCGACGGCCGCGCGCGGGCGAACCCGCGCCCAGGCAGGGCGCGGGCAAGGAGAAGGGAAGGGGGGACTTGGAGGGGAGGGGAAGACCATTCCTAGGGCTTGGATCTAAGTTGAGGAGGTAAATTTCAGTCAAAAATCTGATCTTTTTGGGCCCTAACAATCCTTTTTGGGAGGGTAAATTCAGACTGAAATTTTGAAAGAAAAACAGTACTTAATTTTCTTACTTTGTTGATTTTTGTGATAAATATTAACTCAAATCTTCTTTGCTTAAGGTTGGGGTTCAAGGAAGCAAAGTTTAGCCCTAACAAAGAGGAACAATTTCGAAGGGAGGTGGGTAAACCCGAATCTTGAAGAACTTATGTAAAGAAATTTGCATATGAACATGTTAATTATCTCTTTATGAAATTCTTCATTCTAGTAGAAATTTGTGTGAATTGCATATTCTAATTGGGTGTATGCTATGTGACATGCTAGAGAAGTGAATTGGATATTTTAAATATGAATATGCTATGTGACATGCTAGAGAAGTGAATTGGATATTTTAAATATGTATATGCTATGTGACATGCTAGAGAAGTGAATTGAATGTTCTAAATATGTGTATGCTATATGACATGCTAGAGAAGTGAATTGAACGTTCTAAATATGTGTAAGTGAATTGAATATTCTAAATGGGTGTATGCTATGTGATATGCTAGAGAAGTGAATTGAATGTTCTAAATATGTGTATGCTATATGACTTGCTAGAGAAGTGAATTGAACGTTCTAAATATGTGTAAGTGAATTGAATATTCTAAATGGGTGTATGCTATGTGATATGCTAGAGAAGTGAATTGAATGTTCTAAATATGTGTATGCTATATGACATGCTAGAGAAGAGATAGGATTGGCCAAAGTGTGATGTTTAGAAAATAGGGAACTTGAATAAGAAATTAAACTAATGACTTGTATGATGGTAAACATTAAATTGCAACATTCATATTGAAGCTTGTAAACACTAAATGGTACACTAGTGGGAATGCTACTCATGCAAAGAGTTGAACGATAAAAACATCAACGGAGGAAATAAGCTCACACGTAGGAACTCGTGAGTAATTTGAGTTGATCATACACACATAAATATATATACGTATATAAATTATTATATACATGTACAAGTGATGTATATGGATGTGTATCTTGCATGTGCAAGTAGTTAGTGGCGCGATATGGATGAAATCCTATGTTATGTTTGTGTAATGACTTTGCTTATGTGCATAGTTTTATTCTTGTGGGATGAGTTGTTTTATCCCTATAAGTAGGAAGGGGCCGGCGGGAGCCGGTAGGAAGGGGAAGACGGTGGGAAAAAGAGGTGTTCATCTAAAATTGTAGGAAGGGGCCAGCGGGAGCCGGTAGGAGGAGAAGACGGTGTAAATGTACGTTGTTCATTGTAGGAAGGGGCCGGTGGGAGCCGGTAGGAGGAGAAGACGGTGTTATGAAAGTAGCGTATGTTATGAAATGTTGCTTGTTTATGTGATGTTCATAAAAGATGTTTGTGTTATCATAACTTAGAAATTGTATGGCTTGAATTATGTCGTGTTACCAAACGTGATAAAAGAAAAACTACTACCACGTCTTGTATCATCATATGAGTATAAAGTAGACCATGGAATGTTAGCATATGGTTCTTAAACTTTGGCCTAGTGACGACCTACTATAAAGTTTATAAACTTTCAAAGCTAAAAGATTAACTAGAATATTATACAATAACTGGGTTTACTCACTGAGCCGTCAAGCTCACTCCCTTTCTTGACAACATTCTTTTCAGGTCTAAGCAAGGGTCAAGGACCGGCGTGAGAAATTGTGGTGTTCTATGAAAGGGCCTTCTTGTCTTACTTTGCTTCTACTAATTTTGGAACTCTTTATGTTTTGTAATGGCTTACTATGCTAAGTTGGTAGAATTCATATCATTCCGGTTATGATCTTTTGTGATATGTATAAAGTCTAAAGGACGGACCTTGTACTTGTAGTCCGACATCTTTTATGTATGTAATGTTATGTAAGTAACTTGACAGATTCACTGAATGTATAATTATTGGATGGCTACTAGTTCCTAATTAATTGTGTATGTCGTAGTCTTGAAATGAGAATATCCCTAGTATTATTGTGTTTGGGGAGTATATTATTATTGACTGCATGGATGTTTGCTTGGTACCCATAAGAATAACTATGGAGAGCCAT
The DNA here is from genome assembly GCA_038442645.1 of Agave tequilana. NCBI lineage: Eukaryota > Viridiplantae > Streptophyta > Magnoliopsida > Asparagales > Asparagaceae > Agave > Agave tequilana. The sequence continues at coordinate 123,688 of JAVJIF010007968.1, forward strand.
TTATACTATTGAACTTCATGTATTGTATTTGGGGCAAGGCTCAAGTTACAAGGGAAATGCTGCCGAAATTTTGAGAAGTTAAGTTATTAGAGATGATTCTTATCCCCTGATTAAAGGTTAGTAGAGAATCAGAATATTATTATCTGGGACCGTTACAGAAGAGGACAGGAAAAGTGACAAGAATGAAGTGAGAAGAAAACAAGGGGGGAAAATCTTGGTTTAAGAGAATTTCCGTTGAGTTAGTATGAGAAAAAGAAGATTGGAGGAGAAAAGGAGAGAGAAGATGAGGAAGAAGAGCAAAACGGATATTTAACCTTTCTATCGTCCAAAACCTAAAGGGAGGGGTAATTTTTTTGAAAATTGTGAAGATTTGAGAGGTAACTTAGCAATATCAATCATTTGGAAGGTATATTTCTAAATATGATAGATTTGGGGGGTCTATATCTAAAAACCCTACTATTAAATAAATATACAATCCTCTTAAAAAGGTTTTATCTTAAGCAAATCAATAGTTATATCTAATGGATCAAGAAAGTAAAGTATTTTTTGATATTTTTTTTTAACAGCTCTATAGTGAATAGATTGCAAGGCTTTTATCTTTTGAGTATTTTGAGCTTTAAAATTTAAAAAACATTATAGATTTTAATTAAAAAATTGATGGATTATGTATGCTCTTTTGAGAGGTCTTTAGTTGCAAAAGGCTATATTGTAGGAAGAAATGCAAAATATATACTTTGAGGGCCTTACATGGAAATGTTTTTAATTATAAGAAACTTTGTTTTGAGAATAAATATTTGCTTATTGAGAGAGAGAGAGAGAGAGAGAGAGAGAGAGAAAGAGATGAGTATTCTAGAGAGAGAGAGGAAGGAGAAAAATCTCATTTCCTTCAAAATTTTATGGATTTACAATAATGCTCTTGTAATTTCTCTTTATTCTAAAGAAATTGAATTGGAGGGACATGGAAAGCCCTTCTTTCCTCCAATTTTTGCCTAATTCTTTTATATTGTAAAATAGATAAGAAATGAGAACTTTTTACAATACTTCACCTTGGTTATTTAACGAATCATAAATTATGACCCGAGGATAAGAATTTACTTAGCAAGAAATTAGTAAAATATATAAGACATGAGAACTTTCTTCAGCATTTTATCTTGGTTGTTTAATAAATCACAAAGTATGACGCTACACAAGGAGAAGAATTTTACTTAATCAGCAAGAATATAAATTTGACAGGCTTCGTACCTCAACAACTTAATACGGCATAATTAATTTATAGCAACAAGGTGTGACTAATCAAGATACTTTTAGGTTACTAGAGTTACTATAAAGCATACAGGAAATTTATGAAAAATGTGCAAGAAAACTAGAGCAATACAAATTCACATGTTAAGGTATACAACTTTTTACAGGGATTTGCATATTAAAATTGTCACTCAATCAAGGAGTATAAGCATGCTAATTTAACAAAAACAAATTATAAACATTACCTGATCAGTAGAGGAGCTATCTAACCAAAATGTGTTCTCAGCATTCTCATCCCCAAAGAGGTCACAGAAATATTTTCTGAACCACCACCCTGACTCAGTAAGCAATCAATCTTTTTCCATTGCAATCTCAGATACTTGATATATGAACTCTTATATGCAAGTGGTGGATTCTTGCATATATGTAACTGGTGTTGCAAGGCTGCTTTGTTATGTAATAGCTCTCTCTTGGAAAGTTCTTCAGATAATTGACATGCATAAGACACCTGCACCACGTCAGTGGAGTTCTATTTCTCAAAGCCGACCAGAAAAATAAGATATGCTAACCAGTTATAATAGGTTAGATAAGCAAAGACTCCAACACTTATTAACTATACTAAAAAAACATTTGGGTTATTAACGTAAAAGACTAATCAAACGAGGTAATGTAATAGATCACGGCATATAAAATAAAATTTTCAATATTCTTGTATAACTGAATTTTACCACAATAATGGACCTTTCTTTCTTTATCCAAGGATGATCTCAACCCATAGCCAACAGTCCTCTTTTTAAATTTTCAAATATTTGCCTTCCATAACGAGTAGCAATACTCTCAGGGTGGAACTGAATGCCAAAGCAATAGTTAGAAAACAACCAACTGAATGCAGAACACCACAAGTCCTGGTAGCATACCTGAACACCGTAATGAGGCCTGTCAGTGTGCATGACACCCATAAGAACCTTTCTTCCCTCCAAGTCATTAACACCATTCACATTTAACAATCCTGCACCAATCTAAATTACCAGCAATGAACAACTGATTGGGGTTGATTTCTTCAATGCAGAAAGGAATATTTTTGGAGGTTGAGAGAAGAAAGGAGATGCACAGAAGTGGTCCATGCTACAGGAATGAGTTCCTTCGGAAGCGAGTCTGCATTGATTACCCATGAATGATAACGGACAACCTGTAAGTAGAATGAATGCATAAAAAATTTAGAGCATAAATCATCGATTTTAAAGATGTCAAATGCAACAGTTGATAGAAAGCAGTCCTCGGGGTAAAATTTCAAACAGATATGCAGCTGATTTTGTGAAGTGAGAAAGTGAGAAAATCTATTTCATTTAGGCTTAGAAATTGGCATAAAACACATATACCCTTCCCAACTATAATGTAAAATGTACGTCAACAAGGACAAAGAGCTGAGTATGCCACTTCTTCCCATTTGGCATGCTACACATAATCCCTTCCAATATTGCGTCTTTCACACCACTCTTATCGTTAAGGCTACTTTAGACCTTCAGTTGGTGCCGTTTTGTAATGTAAATTATTGAGATATTATAGTGTCAGCACTATACTCGACAGATTTTTTTTTTAATTAAACCCCAAAGTGTATTTTATATATAGCTCCTCAGAATTTTTTGTAATCATACCACACTCAGAAGAAAATAATTCTTACATTTTTCTCTTTAATATATTGTTTACCTATAACCAATTGTTAATTTAATTGAGGAGATGGCTCTTTACAGAGTTGAATGCGATAATAGGATTCATGTAGCCAGCCCAAAAGTTAGGAATAAAGGCTCTTTGTTGTTATTGTGGTCGTGTAACTGCCTACTAAAACTTAATTGATTCTACATTCTTCCTATCAGCATATAAAATAATGTCAATTTTAATCAAATTAAATAAACAAACTATTTTTGTTTACCTTGACATGCTAAAAAAGTATTTCATAGCTGATATAGTAACATTGGTTAACTAATCTATCCTTCCAATTTGAAGCAAATGAGATTTGTTTCATACGTTGCGATCTATCTATATGTGCAAAATCAAATAATTATTAGATATGCAATTTTTTTTTTTTGTAAAGAACAGCCTAAAGTCTCTAAATGTTAACAATTTAAAAAGTAAAATGCTTTTGCTAGTGCTACCTGAACATATAATTGTTTATCATTTCAATTTATTTAATACATTTCCTTGCAAAAGGTAATTTTCTTTTAAAAATTTTAGATTTCAAATGGCAAAATCTTGGCACGGGAAATGCTTAAAATGACACCAAAAAATAATAAATACAACAGCATACTTAAAACTAGTCTTATGTAATGTTCATATAAAGTTATAAACCAATGAAACAACACTGAAATCTGAAAATATTAGTATATAAAATATCAGATGGTATGGCATTAACAAAGCTGAACAGAGAAAATGGATTCATGTGCAAACCCAACAATTCCGGACAAAGGCTTCGTTGTTTTGTTGTTGAAGGATGAAAAATAACCAGTTAAAGAAGTATAAGATGTTTTGAAGTTCATTTGCCCTGCCATAGAAAACTAACCTCAAAATTTCTTCCTGATGGAATACTACGAAAAATGTCACAGCCGCAGTGCCCAATTCAACTGGAGTACAAGACACCGTTAATAAGCACCACCGTAGAACGAAGTTTGTCTAAAGTCAAAAAATAACATCTAAGGTAAACTCTTAGGTAAAGATAATTGAAGGACAAGTGGATCAGGGTTTGTTAAAAAGCATCTAGGACAGACACAGAGGTCTGAATTCCGCCTAAAGCCAAAGTATATTTTGTAATAAAATGGATATTCGGAGGCGTAAAGATCTACCTTAGCCGTCCATGAACTGGTTCGGGAGCGTGGACAATTTGAGCACCATGAACAAATCCCAAAGCCTGTGTGAATTTTAATAAAAGAAATAAGATACTGGGACCGTCACCTCTACGGTCATTGACAAGTAAGAGTGACAATATTCACAAACAAAATGCAGTAAATTAGATATTACAACTCTACTTGAAGACAACTTCTTCACAGTTCATCTTATTGGGGGAGTACAATGTTTATGTCTATTTGACATTCTTCCCTGCGCAATGAACAGGAGCAGTTAACGAATAACTAATATGGGCAGCTACTTTATAATTTCAATGCATAAAAACAGAATTACAATGTCCTCTTAAGTCTTAAGGGACTCTACACCTTATAGGCTTGTCACCCCAACTGCTATTTTACACTTGCCAATCATCAAGCATCTCTAAAGATATTGCTCCAAAAACATGACTAGCCAGTTCTTTTGTCATACACTAACAAAACTAGGTTCTATTACAGGTCTCCAATTATAATCACTTTTCTCTGCTACAATTACATGAGGCATTTAGGTCTCCAGTTATAATCAGTTTTTCCTGCTACAATTACATGAAGCATTTTCCCATGCTATTTTGCAGATGCCATTACTGATCCCAAAAGGCACTATTCATGAACCTTTATTTTGTTCGAACAGACTCTAATCACTCCTAGTGCACATTGATGCACGCCTTTAAGTCTATTCCAGTTGCAATTATCCAAGAAAGATAAATCAAATTCAAAAACCAACAATGTGACCTAAAACTCCTTCAAACACAAAACGGCAATAATAAAAGGTATAAAGATCCATAAATGTTACTATAGAAAACACCTGGTGACCAAGGCACACACCCAATATCGGAATATCATCACATTCAAGAAGTACCTCCAAGCATATCCCTGTGAAACCGAAAGGAAATTGTATTTTTTTTAAAAAAAATAATTAAGTTATCACAAAATCTGCCTGCAGAGTAAAATTTGTATAAAGCCACAAAACAAACTATACCAACCTATGTCGCTCGGAGATGCTGGAGAACCAGGTTCAGGCGATATGACAATATTATCAAAAGCTTTCTCTTCATATAATAAATAATGAACGTGCTTCATGGTCCACTCATCATTGTGAATGACAACAGGCGGCACTAAAAAATAAAGCAAACAGATTAAATAGGGTCTTAGCAAGATAACATTACTCGGAATTTGAAACAGAGAAGGCCATTGAAAAGTTTATGCAATATCAACCAAAGTAGGTTACATGTAGCAATTAACAGAAGCAGCAAATTTGGCAAAAAAAATTGTACATTTTAAATCCAAGTCTTTTTTTTAACAACTGTTGATGCAAAAGAACAAAAATAAACAGATTATAAAGCCTTGAAATGAAAACTTTTAAGCAGACAACCACCAAACTGTTTTCATACAGAAATTAACGGATGCTACAAACTTGGTAAAAGTACTTCTATGCTAGTCTACTTATTAGAGCAAACCAACACGAATGCACTTATAAGTCTGCTTCTGAGCCAAAATTCAGCTAATTAGGTCTTACTGCTAATCTTACTCATTATAATCCCGCACCAAAGTGTGTTCTTCATAATCCCGTACCAAAATATGTTCTTCATTATTCTCAAGAGATTACGTTAGGTCTTCTTTATGTTTCTTGTATAAAAATGTTCCTCTAAATCTAAACAGAGTAACTACATCAAGTGAGAGGGAGAGATCGAGATCTGACCTCCATTGACGACGGACAACTCTGGGGAGATGTTGAAAGTACAGCTATCATAGTTATCGATCAGCAACGTCCGAACGATCCTTTCCCGCCCAAATTTCTCATCCACGTCACCGACCTCCGCCGCCTCCTCTCGGTCGTGATCCGGCCGTCCTGTGCGGCACCGGAGCCTCGGGACCGGCGGCCGGGAGCTGGCAGCGGCAACGAGATTCGGGGCGGGGGAGCGGAGCGCGAACCTCAAAGCATGCGAGGGCAGCGGGGAGAGGTACGGTGCTTCGCTTCGCTAGCGCAGGGGGTGCAGGGGGGACGAAGGCCGTGGCGGCTCCTTGTTCTTTTGAGTTTGCGGGGGTTACGGTGCTCCTGCGGATGAATTTGAGATATTATCGTGCGCCACTCCCGTGGTCAAATGGGATCTTAGTGGGTCGTCGGCGTTGGGTTATTAAGATTTTTGGTCCACCAGATTCTGGTTGCTGACGTGTGGGGCCCGCATAAAGCTTTTACCGAAGAATGGAAACCACACCCGAATCATGATGATTGATTGTGTGTGTAGACCGGTTCGCTCATTAATCACGGCTGTTCGCTATAATATAATGGCCTGTTTTTTCTTTAGAAGAGAAGGAAGAGAGAAGAATAGAGGATGAAGTGGAGAAGTTTGAAAGAAAGAACAAGTATTTGTTATCCAAAAACAGTAGCAGGAAGAGGGGTTTAATAATTGCATTGATACTTAGGGCATGTTTGGATAAAAAAAAATGCATTCGAGAAAACTGCGGTAATGTCCCGTCCAGTCGTTTTCCGAAACGTTAGCACGGACCTTGTGTTTTGCCTCTTTCGTCGCGACTTTAAGGCCTTAGTGTGATGAAACCGTCAGAGAGAAAAATGCCCGCCACATCACTAAAAAACCAGCCCCAATACGAGATTTTCTTTTTTTTCCCTTTAACAACCAAACAAGGAAGTGAAAATCTGAATGACGTGACTGTGTACAGTGTTTTTCTCAAAAAAAATTTGTAAAACAAACGCCCCCTTAAGTCATCACGAGAGAGAAAGAAAGAGAAAATATAATAATATATTTTTTTCTTGATCATTGCATTCCCATCCATCTCCAACCCAAAAAATGAAAGAAAGAAACTTTAGAAGAGAAGTGTTCATTCACCTTGCATCCAACTAGAATTTTTTTTTCCCTCTCTCTTTCTTTTTTTCTTCCAAGAGATCTAAACACATGAGCGAAGGAAGAGAGGGCTCTTTCCTTCTCTTCAAACCAAAAACAAATAGGCCCTAAGTAGTTAGAATATTTTTGATGAAGCTAACGCTCGAACCTATATGTGAATTGCACTCGATTCTCAAAAACATACATATATCAACATACATGGTTTTAATTGATCAAAAACTTCACTAATTTGATTGGTGGAGGGATCTCGGATCACATAAGTCATAATGATGGTGGTGGTTACTTTAACTGCATGGTTTACCTAATTAACTAAGCATGCATGTTGCCAATGCGAATATAATAAGTTTGGTTCATGTTTCATCAATTTGCACGAAGAATTTAGAGTAACATTACATGTACTTTTGAGTACTTATTTGAATACCTAGATTATTTTCAAGATAGAAAATAAAGGGTTCTTTACAAAATGACAAAAAATCTTACAACACTCTCTTAAAATCCACATTGAAATCTGTGCGAGTAACGAAACAAGTACTAAAAAAGTACTTGATAAGTTAAAGTTTTGCTTTTAAGGAAAGTGTGAGGTGGCTTGTTGGGATGATAAAACCCATAATACCTTATTTTTCTTTGTGTTCAGGTAATCAATATATAAATAATCTTGGTCAGTTTCATATTTTCTTAGTCTTGAGATTACTTAGACTTTGTGATTACTTATTTTCTCAGCATAAGTACGCATTGTATGATTGCTTCATCGGAAACTCTCTGTCAATGATAATTAGTTGCTTTCTAATTATGGAACGTCTTCTCTCAGAGTCCCATATTACATTTGTTGTGTTGCCAATTATCTGTTTCTGCTTCAAGTCTTCAACCATACATTATTCTTGTGTATCATGGAACACAAGATTTCATGCTCTTTGCCACTTCTTTAATGCCTCATCTGATGCAGATTGTTCGTAAAAAAGCGATGATAAAACTCCGTCACTACGCAGAATAATAGTAATCTCGTGTTTCATGAACGTACCATCAACGGTGACTATCCTCGCAAAAGTCCCTCCTCAGTCATGGAACACGGCTGGAGCATAAGTTTGCAGTTAAGATAAACTCATATATATATTCATCAGTACATTTATAAGAGAAAGAGAAGGAATGGAAGAGTTAATGTCTAATGATTTCTCGCATCATCACATACATCTGATTGCTGAGCAATGTAGCAGCCTTCGCCTTGTTTTATTATCATCATCAGCGACAATATTACGCGGTTATGTCACTGGTCACAGATCATTATTCACTTGTCAATAGAAACTGCCAAATATCATCAAATTCAACCAAATCGTACAATATTTCGAGATAAATCAGAAATTTCCAAATATATAATAAACTTAGCTACCTGGCAACCAAACCATCCATTGATGGCAAATATAACACATATCTATTTTGTTCATCATTTGAGCTTACTGATGCCAATATTTTATTAGCCTGCTAAAGACTGATTTGTGCAACTTATATCACCTTATTCATCTTAACGCGCTGAATCAATAATCCACAAAAATGACCATTTTGAAAGCAAGAAACAGGTTTGAGAATATTTCTGATGAAACTTGTGAGTGTTCTCCCCATTCACAAAAAATTTAGGCCTCATAGAGTTAGGTGTCCCCATAAACTTTTGAGAGCCCCTCTTTCATCGTACACACGATAAAAAGAGTCATAATTTACAGTTCTAAATTGTAACTCCTTAAGTTAGACCTCATTGGCTTTCTTCCCCGATTGCTTCATGGAGAAAATGAGTCTTTTTAACAACCCGGCCCTGCAAGAATAAAACAAGATACAGAAGGCCTCAAGATGTTGTCATGAGTGTGCAAGCAACACACCAAAATGTAAATTCGATGATTTATTTTGTCAAGAGGGTAAGGAGTGGATATTGGTGTTAGAGGGCTAAAAGAAAAATAAATTCTAATTTAAAAAAGAAAAGGGCGAGTTTTAAAGATTGGGTGACCTAATTTTGATCCCAAAAGAATTTCCCCCGAGATAGAATACTCACCCTCTCGAGCGAATAGTTCTCCAAGGAAAAAATATCATTAGCAAAAACAATCCTGGCCACTGTTTTTGCTTTATTACACTTCGGTTGTGCTCTGATGTTTAGGTTTGTACTGCTGTTTTGCTAAAAGAAACATTTACAGGACATACTCAGCAGATAAGAAGAAGGGAAAACATGAGTTGAAGGGTGAAAACTGTACCCTCTGTGAGCTCTGACACTTGTATTACCTGCCTCGGCAATAACTGTAGAGGAAAAAAAAATTAGACTGACCAAAGATGCAGCAGCAGCAGCAGCAAATTCTTTCTCCCAAACTTCTGGGGTCAGCTATGCCATCTCCTTGGTTAACTATTATATCTTTCTTGTTGGTGCCCCTGGATCATTCCTGCTGTTGCCCCTAGAGTCTCTTCAGCCTCCATTGATCCATACGCAACTCTCTCTGTTCAGCTTCAGGAGCGTGATCTGAAGATGACTGCAAATTTTAAAGAATGGAGCACAGAGTTGACAATGACCTGCAGTACATCTGCGTTTCTATTCGCTATCTCCAGACTTGTGTCGACGAAACTTACAGTATGATAGCTTGGCATGTTCCACTTTCGAGAGGCCACTCACAGCCCCTTCCGACATCGGGTCCTCCGTTTGAGACTTGGGTACCTCCCCCAGCTCTTTCCGAGGTACCTGTTCCTTCTGAAGATCCCAACTTTCAGGAAAATTGACCTTTTATTGATGACAAAAATATGGAGTTATCTTGGGAGTTATCTTGGGTGTTTTTATTTGAGTTTTTATTTATGTACTTTTTATTTGTGGACTTGTGTTTTTAAATTGCAATACTTATTTTGTGGTATGTAAATTGTTTTGAGGTTGGCATGAACTTCTGCATGGACAAATTTATTTTATGATATCACTATTATCTTTGGGAAGTTATTTATCCTTTTTTTTTGTTGATATATTTGATACATATTTTGTGCGTGTGGTATGTGGTATGTTTGTATTTTTATGTATCCTTTGTAAATCAACCATCTACCACTTATTTTGGAGTTTGGAGTTTATTAGTTGGTTGGAGGAAACCGATTGTACATATAACGTTGTAATTTTGTATTCTTGGTATGCATGTTAGACTTATTATGTTTAAAGTCTAATTATATTTGGGCCTAATCAAGTCAACTGGATATTTACACCCGCCTACTTAACCTATGTTGTTTGACTCAATAAAGAATTGATCAAACCTAAATGTTTGAGTCTAGACATGTTTTCAATTACACTTAGCCATGAGTGTATTTATATTAAAATATGGGACTCATTTATACGTGTGGAACTCGTGTTATGAAGGGCCTAGATCTATGATGAGTTGAACTAGGGTCCCTTGATACTATATATATTATGGGTAGGGCTCCCTCTCCATTAACAATGACAATCTTTCTTGGAGGCCTCTCATCTCTTCTAAGGATAAAAAAGAGAACTTAGTGGCTGAAAAGAAGAATCTTCTCCCTCAACCCGTTGTCCTCGAGATCGTGCAACTTTCGGCATCCCTTTCGTGATGGAATCAGGTATGCCTAAAATCCTCCTTTCTTTTGATCGTGATAAAGAGGTTATGCATGCATGAGATCTTATATAGAATAAAATTAGATCTAACAATTAGTATCAGAGCCACCTTTTTATCAGATCACTGGGATATAAAGTAAAAACTTTTTTATCTCGATTTATGAAAATTATGAATCTCTGTATTTAATTCAATAAAAAATATTTTGTTGTGTCTCAAGTAATTGAATTAATTTAGAGATGATAAATTGAATTATGTATATATTTTTTAAAATTTTTTTGTGTGTGTTATTATTTTTTAATTCTGTTTTTAATCAAAAACAGAAATTATTAAAAAAAAAAACCAAATGCAGGCGTGGGATTTTAAACCCACGCCTTGCATGTGCTCATGCAGCGCATGCAGATAGGCATGCGTGCATGAACATGCATGGATGGATTTGAGTTAAGAATAAAAACGGCGGGGGGGGGGGGGGGGCGCGGGGGGCGGGGGGCGGGGTGGGGGGGTACATGCATGCGCCTGGCATGCATGCAGCACCGCTTGCATGAAGAGCATACATGCGGCCTTGAATTGTGCAGGGTTTTTTTTTTTTTTTTTTTCATGCATTTACTGGCCTTGATTTTTTTTTTTGCATGCTGCATCATGGTGCATGCTCACGGCCACAGCAAACATTAAAAAAAAAAAAGGTTAATTATTTTGAGTTTCATAATTAATTAAGATTATGAGATTAATTATGATTAAAAAAAATTTAGAGATTGAATTTTACTCTAATAAGAAAACCTACTCCTAATTAATCTCATATAAATTTCATTTGCGATTGTTGAGATTGATTTGGATTTTAGAATTGAGATATAATTCTAGTCTATTAAGGGTTTTTTGGGAGAGAATTCTATTCAAATAAAGAGGCCTAATTCTAATCAATCTCACATTAAGTTAATCGAATTTTATTTAGTTTATTAAACCTGACCCATTAAGGAAACCAATAACTTAACCATTGTGGGTCGGTCTGATTCAAAACCCGATAAGCACTGCAGACAATTGTTGCCAATAGAAATGTTAATTAGCCGTTACGGGCTCATCCGACCTCTGTTTTGGGCATGTAAATAGTTGTTTCGAAGCTCTTGACGAGCACTAAATTATTACAAGAATTATACATAACAAAATAGTAGTTAGTTGATAAGAAGAAGGCATTGAAGTGTTTGTTTATCATGATTATGTGTACCCTTACATACTTCCGCTTCATCAATATTTATATTATTGCTTATATTGTTTTAGCATGATGAATATTGATGTTTACTACAGAAGATAAAACACAGATAAAGATATATACATGTTTAACTTAAAGAATTTATAAAAGAACTTATATAATTGCATATATAGTTCATGCAGACAATAGCCGGTGTTCGCGTTCCGAAGTTCATGAAAAACTCCATCGTTGTTGAATCACGTACAAGTTATAAAACCTAATCTTTTTAGAATCTTTTTAACAAAGTGTGTAGTGGCAAGTATAGGATCGAATCCATAGAGACTTGTTCTTGAAAATTTAGTTATTAAAAATCTCACTTTTATCTTATTCTAGTTGAGAAATCCCTTGGATGAAGGTTGGAATTTTGATTTTTAAAAAAAAAATAAATAAAGATCTTGTAGAAGAAAGCAAAAATACGAATAAAGTAAAAGAAAAATGAAAATATGAAGAAAGCAAAAGAAGAAAGAAATACTAAACTTTTTGCGAAGATTTGAATAACTAAAGTAAAAAAAAAATTAAGAGATTGGTACGAAGGGAAGAGAAAGATGAACCAGTGAACTTGTTTCTTATCATCGCCTTGTTGTCTCCCTCCTCCAAGCAATACTGAAAACAAAAGAAGCTAATAAAAGAAAAGAAAAAAGATGACTTCATGGAATTAAATATGCAAGAAAAGAATAGCATAAAAAAAAAGAGAAAATTAAAGAAAAACTTAGACTGAACGTTGCAAGATCGTGAACTGAATTTTATTCAATAAGCATCAAATACAAAGCCCTTGACCTCTCTAATCTCGCAGTACAACACTCAAAACACTCTTTTTCTGGCTTTTCAGCCCTCTGGTGTCCTCTTTCTCTCTCTCTCTCAATGAATACAGGTATTTATAGGAAAATAGTTGGCTATTTTTGAATTTCAATCTTCCCCTTATCTCCAAACTTGATTTAGCCAGAATTCTGATCTGCAACTTATTGGCGTATTGATTACTAAATATTACTTATCAGATGATAGAATTATAAACAGTGATCAACATAAGAGTTGTAGGCCTTTAAATCTTCTTTCTGGATCATCTTGAATCATCAGATTTGAGATTCGGTAGAAAAAGTTATGATTCAAATATTAAAATATATCCAGACAGAATCCGAGTCAAGCTTGCTTCATCTCATCCGTTGATCTCTCTTTATCCATTTATCCCTCTGTATTTGATATTATCCTCGGTTGATCTTTAGTTAGACAAAATGGATTTATAGAAATCCGAATTTTATCGGTTTTCATTTGGTGTTATCTTTCTAATTTGCTCTGATCTTCAGCTAAACATTTGCCCCAATCCTTAATTTGTTCTAACTAGATCTGGGATCATCCTCAGCTAACCAAATGATTCAATTAAATCTAATTTTAACTGGTATTTATTTGGTTTAATACTCTTTCTCTTCATTATTATCTTCTACAAAATAGACATTTAAGACAAAGAAATTAGCAGACTTGTTACACGATAAATGTAGGAGTGTAATGAAAAGAATGCAAAATATATGTACGATCACACCCCCACATCTATCTTTTGCTCGTCCTCGAGCAAAACAAAACTAACCTAAGGTTTTTATTGGACCGCTTTTGTAAGTCACGCGATTGCACTTAGTATGTGCAACAAGCCTTTAAACCTCTAGGTTACCCCTAGAAGAGGAGTTGTAGTCTCCTGAAGGTTTTCAGTGGATTACACCCACAAAATCCATAAAGAAAAGAAATAATTTGTTAGTATTTTTGAAAATACATTTTGAAAAGAAGAGAAAATATTTGAAGTGTTTTTACAAGTATTAAGCAACTTGTAAGTTATAAGAGTATCGAATTATTCATCCTTAGACTTAGCCTCTATTCAAATATTTGTTATCAATTAAGGTTAGGAATAAAATTGTATTCTCATCTAGTCTATTATTTTATCCTAAGTCATATGCATCTTGTGACTGTGAATATTTTGACTAAGGGTTCTTCAACTCTAACTCTTATGCCTTATTTGTATATATAAGGGTGGTAATATTCCTTAGCTTTCTTAGGCTTTCTAATTTGCCCATGTAATGAGCCTTAGTCGGTGACTCCCAAACCGGACGGTTTTAGGGCACCGGGTGAGAAAACACCCAAGGACTTAGGACTCGAGCAAATAAGGCCACAAAACTAAGGATTTATTGGTGATATGAACCACTTATAGTCGTGAATAATCATGCTTTATGAGGCACAAAAATCTAGCTTAATCAGAGGATTCTTATTATATATAATATATATATTTTCTTCTTTTTTTCCTTCTTTTTTTTTCTTTTTTTTTCTTTTTTTTTTTTGAAGACATAAGAATCTTTTTTTTTTAACCCTAAGTATGTAAGTATATAAAAGATACATATTTTATCAAGGTAAAAATCAAGACTGGATTACTTTTTTAATTTTTTCTTCCTATCCCTAGAAATTAAACAAATATCTTATTTCAACCAAGTATAAGAAATCCTAATTATGATTCTCTTATTCCTTAAAATTAACTTAATTTCTCGCAAAAATAAGTCAAAGTATTATTTTTCTTTTTAAAAAGTTTTTTTGTAACAAAGAAATTTTTTATTATATTTTTTAATTTTTTAATCTTTATTATTATTATTATTTTTCTTTTTTAGAAAACCTAAAAGAAAACCTATGTTAACCCTCCTCCACACTTATCTCATGCATTGTCCTCAATGTATGAATGAATGCATAGCATGCTACAAATGTAAGAATGTGAAGGGTAGATAGTACCTGATGAGGACGAGTGGATGTCATCCATCATTGTCTAGTTAAGAGAAAAAAATACAAAAACTATAATACATAAATGAATTCCTAATATGTATAGAGATTAATCCTGATAAATAGGATCCTCCAGAAGGATTTCCTCCACTTCTGGGCTCAGATACTCACGGTATGATTTTAAACGATGGCCCTTTACTTGAAAAGTGGTACCATCCGTGGTATTGTGGACCTCAACTGCACCATGTGAGTGTACCTTATGAACAATGTACGGACCGGTCCAACGAGATTTTAGTTTTCCCGGAAAGAGATGCAGACGAGGATTGTACAGCGAGACTTTTTGCCCTGGTTGAAATTCCTTCCGAGTTATGATCCTATCATGCATAATCTTCATACGATCCTTGTTCCGTTTTGAACAGTCATATGCATCATTCCTTATCTCTTCAAGCTCATCTAGTTGAAGTTTCCTAGACTCTCCTGCCTTGTTTAGATCAAAATTTAGGCGTTTGATTGCCCAGTATGCTTTATGTTCTAACTCGACAAGAAGATGGCAAGCCTTGCCATAAACTAACGTATATGGAGACATTCCAATAGGAGTTTTGAATGCAGTTCTATATGCCCATAAGACATCAGTCAGGTGAAGAGACCAATCTTTTCTAGTGGTGTTCATAGTTTTCTCTAGAATGGTTTTGATGGCTTGATTGGAAACTTCTACTTGGCCACTAGTCTGTGGGTGGTAAGGGATGGCTACTCTATGATTGATGCAATATTTTCTCATTAAGCCTTCAAATGTACGATTGCAGAAATGTTTTCCACCATCGCTGATGATTGCACGAGGAAAGCCAAAACGAGAGAATACATTCTCTTTCAAGAAGTTTACCATAACTTTGTGGTCATTGGTTTTACATGCTACTGCCTCTATCCATTTAGAGACGTAGTCAACTGCTACAAGGATATATTGGTATCCATGGGATATAGGAAAAAGACCCATGAAGTCAATGCCCCAAACATTGAAGATTTCGACAACTAAGACCGGGTTTAACGGCATTTCATTCCGGCGTGCAATCTTCCCTAATCGTTGACAACGATCACATGATTGACAATAGACATGAGCGTCACGAAATAGAGTGGGCCAATAAAAATCACATTGTAAAATTTTTGCAGCAGTTTTCTTCCCACTAAAATGACCTCCACAGGCTTGGTCATGGCAAAATAAAAGGATGCTCCTAAATTCTGAGTCAGGAACGCAGCGTCGAATGATCTGATCGGGACAGTACTTGAACAAGTATGGTTCATCCCAGAAGAACCATTTGATCCTAGCTAAGAAACGCAATCGTTCTTGCTTGGTCCATAAATCGAGCATCTGTTCTGTGACAAGATAATTCACAATGTCAGCATACCACGGAACAATTGAAGAGGAGACGGACCTTAACTGCTCATCAGGAAATATCTCAAGGACAGGTAGTGAGTCGGACACAGATTCGACCACAATCCTAGACAAATGATCTGCTACAACATTATCAGCTCCCTTTTTATCATGAATTTGTAAGTCGAATTCCTGTAGGAGTAAGATTCAACAGATTAAACGGGCTTTAGCATCTTTTTTTGTGAGAAGGTACTTTAAAGCTGCATGATCGGTGTAGATTAGGACCTTAGAACCTATAAGGTATGGACAGACTTTGTCAAGAGCGAAAACGACTGCCAACAACTCTTTTTCAGTGGTGGAATAATTCAATTAGGCATCATTAAGAGTCTTACTGGCATAGCAAATAACATGAGGAAGTTTATCAACTCGTTGGCCTAGGACAACCCCTACAGCATAGTCGGAAGCGTCACACATCACCTCAAATGGGAGATTCCAATCAGGTGGTCGGATGATGGGTGCCGTGATTAACTCGGTCTTCAAACTTTCAAAGGCTTCCAAACAAGAAGGGGTGAACTCAAAAGGAACATCCTTTGCTTGAAGATCACAAAGAGGTTTGGAGATTTTGAAAAAATCTTTGATAAAGCGGCAGTAAAATCCAGCATGGCCTAGGAAAGATCGCACCTCCCGAACAGTTCGAAGAGGTGGTAATTTAGTGATTAGCTCTACCTTAGCTTTATCAACCTCTATATCTCTATCAGAAACAATGTGTCCTAAGACAATCCCGAATTTCACCATGAAATAACATTTTTCCCAATTAAGAACTAGGTTCTTCTCCTTGCACCTTATCAATACTAATGATAGATGATATAAACCCTCATCAGAAGTAGACCCAAAGACAGAGAAGTCATCCATAAAAACCTCTAGAAATCGCTCAACCATATCTGAAAAGATGCTCAACATACACCGCTGAAAAGTAGCCGGTGCATTGCATAGCCCAAAGGGCATGCGACGATATGTAAATGTGCCAAACGGACATGTGAATGTCGTTTTCTCTTGGTCCTCACGAGCAATGTGGATTTGATTATATCCTGAATAACCATCGAGGAAGGAATAGTATCCGTGATCAGCGATACGTTCTAACATTTGGTAGATGAAAGGAAGAGGAAAATGATTTTTCCTAGTCATGGAGTTGAGTTTTCTATAGTCTATGCACACTCTCCAATCAGTTTTAATACGAGTTGGAACCAAATCATTGTTCTCATTAGTAACAACTGAGACTCTGGACATTTTGGGTACAACTTGTATTGGACTAACCCACTGACTATCAGAGATAGGGTAAATGATACCCGCATCTAATAATTTTATTATCTCCGCTCTCACCACCTCTTTCAAAAAGAGGGTTTAAACGCCTCTGTGGTTCTCTCAAGGTCTTGGCATTCTCTTCAAGATGAATTTGGTGCATTACCACAGAGGGGCTAATTCCCTTGATGTTTGCTATGGTCCATCCTATGGCTTCCTTATGTTCCTCAAGAATATCTAGCAACTTTTCTTCTTGGTCCTTATCTAAATGAGATGATATGATTACGGGCAAGGTTTCTGACTCACCTAGGAAGGCATACTTCAATGTGTCAGGTAAAGGTTTGAGCTCCAACTTGGGAGGCTCAACGATTGATGGAACAAGAACCGATGTTGTCAATGGTGAGAGTTCTATCTTAGGTCTCCATAGGTTGGTGTCCATGATGGGGACAAAATCTAACAATGCATTCACCTCTTCTATAGACTCCTCAATATCAAAATTCATTCCAAAATGGGCCAAGCATTTCTCCAAGGGGTCTTCATAATAAGACTCCTCAAAGGTGTGATTGACCGACACATCAATCATGTTAACCTCCTCATGATCGTCCATTACATGTGGTTGGGAACTAGTATGGAAAACGTTTAACTCAACTGTCATATTCTCAAATGACAAGGTCATAACTCTATTCCTACATCTAATAACAGCATCAGCAGTAGTAAGGAATGGTCTCCCTAAAATCACAGGGGAGTGATTGCTTGGATCTCTAATTGGTTCAGTGTCTAAGACCACAAAGTCAATAGGAAAATAGAATTCGTCAACCTTCAAAATAACATCCTCAATAATTTACTTGGGGACCTTAACTGACCTATCTGTTAGAAGCAATGTAAGGTTAGTGGGTTGTAACTCCCCTAAACCTAATTGTTTGTATACAGAATAGGGTAAAAGGTTTACACTTGTCCCTAAATCTAGTAGACACCGATCCATAACCTGATCTCCTATCCTAACAGAAATAGTTGGACTCCCTGGATTCTCATATTTGGGTGCAATGGGTTGCTGGATGAGACATGATGCTTGTGTAGCAAATGCAGCTTCACGAGGCACAGAACTTTTTCTCTTGACCGTGGTTAGGTCTTTTAGAAATTTAGCATATGAAGGTATCTGATTAATGGCATCCAAGAAGGGAATGTTGATTTGGACGTTTTTGAAAACTTTCAAAATTCCCTCACAATGATTTTTCTTCCTAATTGTTTGAAGACGTTGAGGAAATGGTGCTTTGGGCACAAAAGATTTATCTTGATTGTCAACAATAACTTGATCATCTTTCTTTGTTGATTCCTTTAGTTCCTTTTTTTCTTTTTCTTTTATAATATTAGGATTGTTTGGTGGATCTTGGACTTGATTGTCCACTTTCTTGCCTGACTGTAAAGTGTGAATGGCTTGGACTTGACGGTTTGAATTAGAACTAATTTCAAACTGGCTTGTTGGAGTATTTTGAGGAGCAGGTTGTCCTCTCGGGATGGGCACAGTCTGACTAGGGAAATGTCCTTTCTCTCTCTCTCCCTAATAGTTGCTGCTAACTGTTCTATCTGAACCTCGAGCCTGGTTATCGTCTAATCCTGATTGTGACACATTTAGGCTTGAGTTTGATTAGTTATTGTTGGCTCTGCATGAATTGTTGGAGAGTGTCCTCTAAAGATGGTTTTCTTTGATTGGGAAGGACATATGGAGGAACAGATGGTGTTGTATTGAATTGATGTCCCTTGTGAAATTGATTATTAGAAGATGGTCCTTGAAATGATGATGATCCACCATATCCTTGTCCTTGAGGAGACTTCCATGAAAGGTTGGGATGATTCTGTCATCCCGGATTGTATGTTTCACTAAATGGGTTATTGTTGGGATTGGGCTTGCGAAATGTATTGAGTACATTTGCTTGCTCCGCTTTGATAATTGACAACCCGGGGCATTGTTCAACCAAGTGGCCTTGGCTGTAACAAAGGACACAAATGGGAGACACCACTGGCTTGGATGGTTCGGGAGCTGAAGATTGTGCTCCCTTGCTCAATTCTAATGCTTTAAGTCTTCGTACTACTGATGTCAATTTGGCATCACTCTCAAAATTAGGGTTGACTTTATGTATACCACCCTTGTTAGTGGCAGTTGAGGTGGTAAGTTGCTTATTATCAACACTAACAGACTCCCATTCTAGAGTATTTTCTGCTACCTCTTCAAAGAATTGTCATGCATCATCGGCCGTTTTGCTCGTGAATGTTCCATTGCAAAGGGATTCAATCATGGTCTTATTCGAGTACTCTAACTCTTCGTAAAGAATTTGAATCAAATGGATCTTTTCGAATCCGTGATGGGGACACTCAAGGAAAAGATCCTTGAATCTTTCAAAATATGTGAAGAACGTCTCCCCTTGTAGTTGATGGAAGGTGTTGAGGGCTTGACGTATGGTAGCAGTTTTCTGCTTAGAATAGAACTTCCTATAGAAGGCTTCGGCTAATCCTACCCAAGTAGAAATTGAACCCGGTTAGAGAGAAAGAAGCCAAGATTTGGCTCTTTCTTTTAGAGAAAATGAGAATAACCTAAACTTTAGGGATTCTTCTATCATTTGATGATACTTCATGGTCCCACAAATATCCTCAAATTTCCTAACGTGTTGATATGGGTTCTCATTTGCCAATCCCTGAAAGACTGGAAGCATCTGTATCATCCCGGATTTAATCTCAAAATTTGCCGTAAGGGCTGGTAAGGTGATACAGGAAGGTTGGGTGGACCTTGTAGGATACATGTTATCCTTTAAGGTCATTTGTTTGGTTTCATTAGCATCGCCCATTATTGCATTAGGGTCAGAAACAATAATGGATTCTAATCGACCCTTAATACGAACCCACTTTCGCATGAACCAAGGTATTGCCCTGATGAAGGATTTTCTAAATCCTAGATAAGATTACACGCAAGATGACTCAACCAATCAATTGCAATCAAGTATTTTTTTATCTTGAATTTAATTTAAAGGTAATCAGTTTTTTTCCAACCACTAATCTTAAGAGAATAGAATTCTTCCTAGTTAGATAGCTCCTAACTGGGTTGGAAGGATAGTGGGTTTACCGGTTAAACCCGTCAAACAAGCGATTCGGCTCTCCCCCCAGGCTGGGCACTTATTAAATTCAGCCACTCTTTCTTAGACAGGGAAGTTCCTCGGTCCTTCTTCCAGGCCAGGCACCGCTGCAATGGCTAAGTCACCCTTTCTAGATAAGAAAGCCCTCTTTCGCGAGCTTGAAAGTGTTCACCGGAGTCTTCCCAAAATAGTTCCACTTAAATGAGCTCGAAATCCTAGTGGCTGAGTTCTAATTGATTTTAAATTAGTTCAAGCTTGGGGAAAAAAACTTATATGCGGTTGTGATTTTTGAGCCAAGGAACGGGTGATGAAATCCCGACCTTATGTGAGGGGGGACAGCTCTTAAGATCTTTTTATGCAAGTATGCACTAATGCAGCACAAAATTCAATCAATAAGCACCTCTAAAACCCCACTGACAAGAGATTCGTGGTAGAGTTAGAAAATACTAACCTTTCTGGCGACTCTGAAGCAAGCAAGTTTTTATTTATTTTTATTTTAGCAAAACAATATGTCATAAGCAAGTAAGCTTCTTGTTGTGCAAGTCTTCTTTTGTTCATGCAATATCCTTGCAAAAGAAAATTTGAAATTAAATCTTAGGGATGAAAAGAAAAATAATAAAAAAATTTTAATTTTTTTTTAATATTAAACTAGAAAAAGATTAGATGTTGATTTTCAAAACAAAAATTTTCACAAGTCCTTGGCAGCGGCGCCAAAAACTGTTCTCGTTCCGAAATTCATGAAAAACTCCATCGTTGTTGAATCACGTACAAGTTATAAAATCTAAACTTGCTAGAATCTTTTTAACAAAGTGTGTAGTGGCAAGTATAGGATCGAATCCACAGAGACTTGTTCTTGAAATTTTAGTTATTAAAAAAAATCTCATTTTTATCTTATTCTAGTTGAGAAATCCTTTGGATGAAAGTTGAAATTTTGAGTTTTAAAAAAATAAATAAATAAAGATCTTGCAGAAGAAAGTAAAAATACGAATAAAGTAAAAGAAAAATGAAAATATGAAGAAAGCAAAAAAAGAAAGAAATACTAACCTTTTTTGCGAAGATTTAAATAACCAAAGTAAAAAATTAAGAGATTGATACGAAGGGAAGAGGAAGATTAACCAGTGAACTTATTTCTTGTCGTCGCCTTGTTGTCTCCCTCATCCAAGCGATGCTGAAAACAAAAGAAGCTAATAAAAGAAAAGAGATGACTTCATGGAATTAAATATGCAAGAAAAGAATAACATTAAAAAAAGAGAAAATTAAAGAAAAACTTAGACTGAACGCTGCAAGATCGTGAAGAAGAATTCTGAGTTTTATTCAATAAGCATCAAATACAAAGCCCTTGACCTCTCCAATCTCGCATTACAACGCTCAAAACTCTCTTTTTCTGGCTTTTTAGCCCTCTGGTGTCCTCTCTCTCTCTCAATGAATACAGGTATTTATAGGAAAATAGTGATAAGAGAGAGCGTAGGAAGATAGGAAGAGTTGGCTATTTTTGAATTTCAATCTTCCCCTTATCTCCAAACTTGATTTAGTCAGAATTCTGATCTGCAGCTTATTGGCGTGTTGATTGCTAAGTATTGCTTATCAGATGATAGAATTCGAAAAGTGATCAATATAAGAGTTGTAGCCCTTTAAATCTTCTTTCTGGATCATCTTGAATCATCAGATTTAAGATTCGGTAGAGAAAGTTATGATTCAAATATTAAAATATATCCAGACAAAATCTGAGTCAAGCTTGCTTCATCTCATCTGTTGATCTCTCTCTATCCATTTATCCCTCTGTATTTGATATTATCCTTGGTTGATCTTTAGTTAACCAAAATGAATTTATAGGAATCCAAATTTTACCAGTTTTCATTTGGTGTTATCTTTCTGATTTGCTCTGATCTTCAACTGATCATTTGTCCCATCCTTGATTTGTTCTAATTAGATCTAAGATCATCCTCAGCTAATCAAATAGATCTAGTTAAATCTGATTTTAACTGGTATTTATTTGATTTAATCCTCTTTTTCTTCATTATTATCTTCTACAAAATAGACATTTAAGATAAAGAAATTAGCAGATTTATTACACGATAAATGTAGGAGTGTAATGAAAAGAATGCAAAATATGTGTACGATCAGCTCCCAAAGGAAGACTATTGTTTGGCCGAATTTTGTATTGCTTCGGATACTTGATGTAGGTAATGCAAGTGGGAGAACATTGGTGTGTGGTACCGGCCTAAAGGAAGGTTATCAAACTATAGGCCCATATTGCATTACCCTCATCAACTAGTCCGATGGCGAAACAAGAATCCAGATGCGTAGATTTGTGTGGCCCATGTGTGTGACAGTCAGCCCAAAGGAAGGTTGTCATTATGGCCGGATCAGTATTATATGGTCAATATGGATTACTTAAACTTTGGGACCAATCCTATAAAGTAACAGTCGGCCCAAAGGAAGGTTGTTCTCTTACATAGGACTTAAACTTTAGGGTATCTATATTGGGCCACTATAGTGTTGGCATATAGAGACACAGCTTGTTCTGAAAGTTTGGACGGCAGCTCCATCGGTTAAACTGGTTGCATTTTCTGAAATTCATTTTTTTTTGCTATTACAGTAGAATTTTGTTAAATGCAATGTTTTGATGAGAAATTGTACACTTATATAGTTTAAATTGAATGGTTCAAACTTTAAGAGGTTGTAAGACCACGTAAAAGATCATTCTTGAATTCATGAACCTAAACTACACCTTAAAGACTAATGGACCCCTACTATCACTAACAAAAGTTTAGTTAAAGAAAAGGTCAATTATGACAAGTGGGAGAGGTCTTATAGGATGTGTCTAATGGTCATAAAGCACATTATTCCTATAACTATTAGGGATTTTATGCTTGATAAAGTCAGTGCTAAGAGTTTTTCAGCTGAAATAGCCGACCTGTTTATTAAATAGGATAAAGTTGAGCCCAGCACGCATCTTAGTAAGCTGATAAATATGTGCCACAATGAAAAAAACATAAGGTAGTACATTATGGGAATGTCTAATCTTATTTCTAAACTAAAGACACTTAAATTGGAACTCTCTAAAGAGATTCTAGTGCATTTCATTTTAATCTCTTTTTCTTCTAAAGTATAACCCTTTTCAAGATTATTTACATTGCCCAAAGGGAAAGTGGAGTCTAACTGAACTCATTAGTCACTGCGTCTAGAAAGAAAAGAGATTGAAATAAGAAAAAGACTGAAAGTGCTCACTTAGCATTCAGGGTAAACTTCTAATAAGAAAAGAAAAAGTAAAACTAAGGGAAAAAACATAAACACCATTACAACAGTTGGTCCTAAGTGGCAAAAGTACAGGAAAGTAGCCTAAGGTCATTGCATGTTTCTTCTGTAAGAAAGTAAGCCACCTTAAGTAGGAATGTATAAAGTATCAGAAATGACTATTTAGCGGGTATATCTCATATTTATATTTGTTCTGAGATTAATTTAGCTTTAGTGCCACTTCATAAATAGTGGATAGATAATTACATTAGCGATTCAATACGGAACTTTCAAACCCAAAGGAGGCCCAGCCCAGCTAAGCGATACGTATACATGGGTGATGAAAATAAAGTTACAATTAAAGCTGTTGGAGTTTGTAGGCTTAAATTAGATTCTGGTTTTTTTGTTTTAGATTTGGATGAGACTTTGTATGTACCGTCTTTTTAAGCGGAATCATATTTTTATTTCATTTGTTAGACAGGTCTAGTTTTACTGTCACGCTTGACAATGAAATGCTTAATCTATTTTTTAAATTTAAAGTTGTTGGTACTAGAATTTTGATTGATGGCTATATAAATTGAAACTTCATACTTTATATGCAGAATCTCTATATGTGAATAGACTAGACACTAAGCGAACATTAATTAAAAAAACATTAGGAAGTTTGATACTAAACAGAGTTTGTCTTAGATTTGGTGTGTATCGACATTTGTGGTTCATTCCCTACAGCTTCTTGAAATGGTCATGAATATTTCATTACTTTTACAGACAATTACGCTCATTATGGATACTTATACTTGTTCCATGAGAAATCACAATCACTGAACATGTTTAAAATCTATAAAGTTAAAGTTGAAAATCAACTAAATATAAGGATTAAAGCTGTTAGATCTAATCGTTGTGCTGAGTACTAAGACGGATCAGGTAGATGTTCATAATCATTTGTCAATTTTTGAAAGTGACATTATCGCTTAGTACACCATGCCAGGGAAACCTCGTCAAAATGGTATTGCTAAGAGATAAAAAGCACATTAAAGGACATGCTTAGGAGTATGATACCTCATAATAATCTATAAAAATCATTATGAAGTGAAGCCTTAAAGACGGTTGTCACCTCCTTAATAGAGTACCTAGCAAAATAATAACTAAAATCCTATATGAGTTACAGACTGAGAAATCTCTCAATATTAGGCATCTACATGTTTGCGGTTGTCCATGGGAAGCTCGGCCATATATACCATATGAGAAGAAGTTGGACTCAAGGACAATTAGCTGCTTATTCGTAGGGTATTCTGAGAGGTATAAAGGCTTTAAGTTTTATTGTCCCTCCACTAAGAACATAAAGACGGATTGCTAAATTTTTTGAGGATATTCAAAACAGTAAGAGTCAATTACATAAGTATTTCATATTTGAGGAAGAATATATTATTATACCTATAACAACTGTTCTAAATGGTGAAGTAGTTGTTCCACTTTAGAATGAAAATACAGTTATACCTTTACAAAGTACAGATACAATTCATTCTGAAGTAGATCCTGCTAATAAAGTAGAATATGAAAATTCTCAATCACAAGTTGTTGACACTTAAAAAAGACAAAATCTCAAACAGCTCTCCACCGGTCTAAATGATGTTTAACTTATCAGCATTTATAAAAGACAAGTCGCAGACAAGCTGACGACCAGTTTCTGCCCATCCCTGAGAGACAAATCAGCGACTTGGACTATATTGATCCAGTGAAGCAGATAGTAAGTCAAGATTGTCTTTAAAGAGATCTAAACAGGCCTAAGATGCTAAGTTAGTCCAATACTTAGCCTTACATGAGCCCAAGGAGATAGCCTCGCCTGAGAGGCTAAGTTTATCTAACTTCACCTTGAAGCTCTCATAGCTCCATAGAGAGCTAACTTACAGTTCCACAGAGAGCTAACTTACAGCTTCACCTGAATCTTTCTTGATAGCTTCGCATGAAGCTCTTCATAGCTCCACAGAGAGCTAACTTACAGCTTCGCCTGAAGCTTATTCTAGCTTCGCCTGAAGCTAATTACAACTTCGCCTAAAGCTTTCTTGATAGCTTCGCGTGAAGCTCTTCATAGCTCCGCATAGAGCTAACATGCAGCTTTGCCTGAAGCTTTCTTGATAGTTTCGCATGAAGCTCTTCATAGCTCCACAGAGAGCTAACTTACAGCTTCACCTGAAGCTAATTCTAGCTTCGCCAGAGGCTAATTATAGCTTCCCTGAAGCTCTTCATAGCTTCATAGAGAGCTAACTTAGAGCTTCGCCTGAAACTTTCTTGATAGCTTCACATGAAGCTCTTCATAGCTTTACAAAGAGCTAACTTACAGCTTCGCCTGAAGCTAATTATAGCTTCGCATGAAGCTCTTCATAGCTTCACAGAGAGCTAACTTACAGCTTCGCCTGAAGTTAATTATAGCTTCGCTTAAAGCTTTCTTGATAGCTTCGCATTAAGCTCTTCATAGCACCACAGAGAGCTAACTTACAGCTTGTCTGAAGCTAATTCTAGCTTTTTCTTCGCCTGAAGCTCTTCATAACTCCATAGAGAGCTAACTTACAGCTTCTCCTGAAACTTTCTTGACAGCTTCGCATGAAGCTCTTCATAGCTCCATAGAGAGCTAACTTATAGCTTCGCCAGAGGCAAATTATAGCCTCGCCTGAAGTTCTACACAGCCATGCAAAAGGCCAAATCCTATCTTCGCCCGAAGCTTAGCATAGCTCTACTGAGAGCTTGCTTCTACCTTCGCCTGAAGCTTATCCTAACTTCGCCTCAACTGCTAGCTTCGCATGAGGAAAGTAACTGAAAGAAACACCTAGAGGGGGGTGAATAGGTGTAAGTGCTAATCTAGAACTAAATGCAAAACTAAGTGCGCTAAATGCGGAAGCTAATGCAAATCTTGCAAACACACTTAGTACAATCAACAAGTGTAGCCGAATTCCCCGTGAAGGGCTCTGAACTAACTCCTCTTGATTTCCCTTGAATGGGTTGAGGTGCTATGTGAAGCTCTTGTTGATTAAGTACAAGTGAGGCACACACAAACAACCAAGCATATAAGATGATAAAGCAATATGAATTAATGCAAGGCAACACAAGCAATGAATAATATGACAATATGAATGAATAATGCTTTGCACAAATGTAAAGAGAGAGTTGAGAGACAAGTGGATCAAACGCTAAGACAAGATATGTTTCGAGGTTCGAGCACCTTGCTCTACATCCCCGCCTACACCACCGTGTAGGATTTCCAATCCACTATACCGTCCACCGAGGACTCCCACCGAGGGAACCTTCACCGAGAAGGATTTTTACAACAATGGAGTACTGAACTCCTCTCTCAAACAACCACCTCACAACCGAGGGGTAGGCCCGTAGCCAATACAACAACCAATCCACCTCACACTTGAGGGACACAAACCAACAACCAACTCCACCTCACTAAGAGGGAGTAAACACCAATCTCCACCTCACAATAGAGGGAGCAAACCAACAACCCAAATCACAACCTCAACCTCTACCAAAGAGGGAGCAACCAAGAAATCAAGGGTTTACAATAGGTGGTATCTTTCAACCACAAACCTCTTTCCTTTTTCTTTTTTCACAAAACAAAGATTCTAATAGATTAGGATAGTATGATAGCTCAAGTGTGAAAACAAGGTGTTTTTGGAAACAAGCAACAAAGAAAAACTAATTGGGAAGTCTCTTGTAAAAGATAGAAAATGAAAGATCAAATCAAAATCCCAAAACCTAGTTTTCTTTGATTTTCCAAAAACCCAAAACACAAATCAAATTGGAAGTTTAAAGCCCAAATACTTTTGAAAACTTGTTTTAAACACTTTAGAAACCAGAAATTTTTCTCCTTGAAAATCTTGGCCAAAACCCAAAGAGATGGGGTTTATATAGGCCCAATACAAAACTAGCCGTTAGGCTGAGCTGACAGCCTGACAGGCTGACGGTCGACCGCCCGGTCGACCGCCAACGGTCAGAAATGTGACCGTTGGGCAACCATGGTCGACCGGCCCGGTCGACCCAAACAAACAGAGAGCTCTGCTCTCAGACCGGTCGACCGTCCCGGTCGACCGTCCCAGTGTCTCCAAACGTGCACAGATTTGTGCACGTCGGTCGACCGGCCCGGTCGACCGACTTCACCCAAGTCGACTAGGTCAGGTGACTTAGTCGACTGATTGAAACCTGGAACAGAAACTGGGTCAGAAAAAACAGTTTAAAAATATTTTGAAAAATCTTTTAAGTCTTCTAAAAATCCACAAAACTTGTTTTAACATTTTGTATTGAAACACAAACTTGTGATAAAAATTTCAAGACATATATCAATCATATCAATTCATTTTTGAGTCTTGCAAATTTTATCAAAAACAAAATTTGTATTTTTATCAAACTTGATTTTTTTTCAATACATGAATAGGATAGTCAAAATAAGTTTGTCTAGCAAGTTTAAAGCATGTATGTATATTTAGAACATATCTAATATACATAGAAATAAAGTAAACTTGTTTTGATCTACTATTCATGAAAACCAAATCCAAAACATGAATCTTGTGTGTGTTGTGCACTTGAGCATATCAACTATACTAAGCTTTACAAATGGATCTAAAACACACTATCTAAACTATGGATACCTAAGTCTTCTTGATGATCTTCATCTTCAAGTAGACTTTCTCCAAAACTCCATCCATGGGCTAGGCAATGTGTGATCTTAAAGCTTTGGCCCTGGAATCATCATGAAAAGCTTCTAAACTCCTTGTTGAAGCTAATCACCAACTAATAACTTGATAAATGATCTGAAACTAAAAACACAAGATTATTAGTACACATAACTACATGAGTTAATCATCATCAAAACTGGGGTGGAAGGCCTTTGGGCCAACAATCTTCCCCTTTTTGATGATGACAAAACTCATGGAGTTATA
The DNA here is from genome assembly GCA_038442645.1 of Agave tequilana. Taxonomy (NCBI): domain Eukaryota; kingdom Viridiplantae; phylum Streptophyta; class Magnoliopsida; order Asparagales; family Asparagaceae; genus Agave; species Agave tequilana. Next base: position 152,185 of record JAVJIF010007968.1, read on the forward strand.
TATGCATGGATTAAAGTTAAGCTTCAAAGAAGCTCCCCCTTAACTCATGCATAAACAAAAATAAAATATATGACAGTGCATACCAATTTAAACTTTCAATAAACATGAAACACAAATCTTTATGTATTATAGTTATGCATGAACATAGTGATTCCAAAACATGCATACTCAACATATGTATGTATCATCATGCATAAAACATATAAACATATTCTAGAAGCTCTAGATGCCAATTAAATTAATAAAACATTTAACAAAAACACTAGAAGCTCTAGATACTAATAAAACTTAATATATGCAAAAACATAAGTATGCATATATAAACACCAAATTATTCTCCCCCCTTTTGTCAATCATCAACAAAGGGGTAAACAATCAAAAACAATAAAATGAGGGGTAAAAATCTTTCTCCCCCTTTTAAGTCAATCAAAACAATACAAACAATGTTCTTCCCCTTTTTGTCTAAAACAAAAACAAGGTCAATAAGGGGTGACTATAATCAACATGATATCAAATAGAAAAATATGACAATGAAGCATCTTGATATCAATTGAAAATAAGCAAAAAATCAATAAATGTTATATGCTATATACATTCATGAAGAGGAAGACGCTAAGTTAGCTTCCCTACACATATGCATTACATGAAAGAGGGATGTTAAGCCTTAATTCACATAATACACATTATGTAATGCATAAGAGGAGATGTGAAGCTCCCCCTACACACGTGTACCACATAAAGAGGAGATGTTAAGCTCTTCAATACACAATACACTCAACATGAATCATTATGTAGAAGAGATGTTAAGCTCTCCTTGCATATAGTCAATACAAGTCAAAACTTTTGTATTTTTCTTAAAACAAAATTTTTTAGATACCAATTTAAAACATAAGACATTTTGATATCAAAACATAGTATTTTTTTTAAGCCAAATAAACAATTGAAATGACTATTTTTTTATCATAAAGTAAGGGAGTGGAAAACTAAATACCAATTGAAATATGAAAATCAAATTTTCTCCCCCTTTATGAAATACCAACAAAAACTATGCGTAGGCTTGTAATAAGATACCAATTGAAAACTAAATCAATTGAAATAAAGTGAAGCTCAAGCTCTAGCATAAACAAGATTTGTGAAAAATTTATATCTTAAGCATAAATAGAACAAGTATATGTGTATGAAATAGAATGAGTACCATCACCAATAGATGATACCAATTGAAAATATACATACACAATAAACATATGAGTATACAAAAAGATCAAAATGATACCAATTGAAAGAGTTCAATGATACCAATTGAATCAACAATAATAATCAAGTGTATATCTCATATAATCTACCACCCAATCATGGTTCAAGTTTTAAATGATTTTCACTTGTAAAGCATACATGAACATGATCTCCCTTCCAACCGCCCTTAAAGGGTAGGGGTTTTCAAAAATAGGTTTGAAAATAGAGTATGTTTGAAAAACCTTTTGGTAGAGTTTTTCAACTACCATATGAGGAATACCGTAACTAGTTAAATAAAATTTTTTTTTTAAAACTAGTACGAAATCCTTCAAGCAAGGAATAAAACAAAATAATTTTCATAAAACATGAAATCCACAAGATAATCAACACTCTAATTCAATTAGGCATGAATATGACTCATGAAAATAAAACATGAGTAAAATATAAATATGAGTGTATAAATACAATGTGAAGAACATGATCATGAAAATATACAATTTAGCTCAATATTCCTTAAACATTGAAAACACGAAAATCATCAAACTTGTTTAATCTTCAATGGCATATGTATGTCATGTACAAATTAAAATATACATACATATTCAAATACAAAGAGTCCACAAATATATATATGCATAAAGGCACGTGGCTCAAGGATAAACATGTATATCTAATAGTTTGGACATGATAGACATATACATGAAGTTAAACAATTAGACACAAAATGAAGAAAACTAAATCTTCACCAAAACAAATTTCATTTCAAGGTATATGTATGAATTGTCAACACAATAAGTATACATACATATCCCAAAACACAATTAAGTCCATATATATAGATTTGCATGAAAGGCAAATGACTCAAGGGGTATACATGTATATCTTAAAGTTTGGCAATACAAACATATACATGAAGTGAAACACACAATCATAAAACAAATCCAAAATATGAATACAAGTCTAAAATGTATGAATCATCAAAACTAGACTATACTAGCACATCTAATGGGTTCAAATAAACAATCAAGCCCAAACATATATAGAATTATTTGTGGCCCACTATATGCACAAGTATATAGCTAGTCTTAATGAAAACTAACACTTAAACATATATTCAAATCATGTAGTATCAAAAAAACAAGATAAAATTCAACATGATAAACAAAAACATGATTATTATGAATATCTACATGTTATTAGAAATATGATATACGCAATATCAACCAAATAGTGAGAACACAAAAGAATTTATCCATATTAAACATGGTGTCTCAAAATGACTAAACATGTATATCACAAGTCTAATAAGCATGGCATTTTCATACTAATCACTAAACAATGAAACATGCTATGAAAGATAAACATGGAAAGCATGTAAAAAAGGAGTTAGAGATTCGATACCAAAACCAATGAGGGCACCGCTCTAGTTCTCCAAACCAAAGTGGTCTTCCCACCAAACTTTCCTTGAAAGTGATGCATCCAAATAATCTCCTTTAAGTACGGAACGCATCCACTCCAAGGTACGGCAACTCTCACGTCATGTGAGAGCCCACACCTACATCAAATAAAGGAGGGTGGTCTTTGGTACCCATATCTTCTTGGGTCCATGGGGGTTAGTACATTCTCTAACCCAAACAAAATTCTTTGCTAAATTTGAAACATGTAATCTATCATAACAAAATTTAGCAAGGTGGCCCATACGTCCACAATATGTACAAGTGTACACATGAGCATACAAAGTGTGATGGTGTCCGTGAGGAGCATGTGTATGCCGTGTAGGGTGTGCATGATTAAAGGATGGAACTTGTTTCTTTCGAACCAAGGATTCCAAGCGTGTATGGTTCATGGCACATTGGATCATAGTGGAGCCCAAACAATCTACTCTCTTCTTTAACAAACAAATATCATCATTAATCTTAGAAGAAGAAGTGTGGCATGTAATAGGTGAAGTGTGTGATACTACCCTAGCATGGCAAACATGTGCATCAATCTTATTTTGTAAAACAATATTTTTATCTAAACAAACATTCAAATCATTTGAAATAGAAATTATTTTATTTTTCAAAGCAACATTCTCTTTTAAAACAAAATCTATTTTAGAAGACAAGTTTTCATTCTTCTTTAAATAGCATGGCAATCATTTTTAGATTTTAAAAAATCATTTTCTTTTAGTGCAAGTTCTAATTGAGATCTCAATGAATCCCTTTCATTATAGGCCTCAACCTTCTCTTGCAAAACATTGTTAAGTCTAGCATGTAAACTCTTATTTTCTTGTTCAATTTCTAGACTCTTCTTTTTCAACAAATTATATTTTTCTATTAATTTTTCACAAACAATTTAGAGTTCTTCATTTAAGGCATGGGGATCACATAATCATTTGAAGAACTAGCACAATCATTACTATCTAGTTGAGATTCCGAATGTACCTCAAGGGAGTCATTCCCTTGGACCATGTAACATTGAAAGTTGGATTCTCCACTAGATTCCTCTTCTTGTTGGATTTGCACTTGAAGCTCGGAGGTGGTGGTTGTTGTTGTCAATTTGTTCCACACTGCAAGGGCGGAATCAATGTTAGAAACACACATAAGATAATCTTTAGGTAATGTGCTTCTAATGGCCTCTAGGGCTTGTGCATTGGCCCCTATATGATTGCTATCACTAAGGAAGGATTCCTTGGTAATGGCAAGATAAACTTTATGACCTAGGGTTTGTAAATAACGGTCATCCTAATCTTCCAAACATGAATGTTGGAAGGGTCAAACATAGGTGGGGTCATGAAGGCCATGGTAAACTATATGTGTGCAAAGCAAGCAAATGCAAACAATAGATTAGCAAGCAAATGGATCTCACTCCTAGGATGTTAAGCCTAAGTATCAGGAGCACTAGCTCTGATACCAATTGAAAGAAACACCTAGAGGGGGGGTGAATAGGTGTAAGTGCTAATCTAGAACTAAATGCAAAACTAAGTGCGCTAAATGCGGAAGCTAATGCAAATCTTGCAAACACACTTAGTACAATCAACAAGTGTAGCTGAATTCCCCGTGAAGGGCTCTGGACTAACTCCTCTTGATTCCCCTTGAATGGGTTGAGGTGCTATGTGAAGCTCTTGTTGATTAAGTACAAGTGAGGCACACGCAAACAACCAAGCATATAAGATGATATAGCAATATGAATTATGTTGGCCCAAGGTTACAATCACCCATGATTAGTGTATTTTGATGATTACAAAACATATTAGTTATTTGTACTAATAACAATTGTTGTTTAAGTGTGTTTCAGATTTCTATTCATTCTAGAAGTCTTCTCTCACAAATACAAGGATTTGGACTCAAGTCAACTCCAATTAGGCTCAAGGAACAAGTGTTGAAGATCATATGGAGAAGCCTATTGAAGATCTTGAAGTCTTAGAATCATTGTAAGAAATAGAATGTTAAAGTTTGAGTATATGAAATTTGGCTCTAGGATTTGCACACACATTTGTTTCATATATTTCCTATGTTTTGAAAATGGTTATTTCTAAGTTTTATGCCTTAGTTTATATATACATGTACCAAAGCTTTATATCCTGAAAAAACTTGTTTAAAACATGTGTATAAACTATTTTCTGCATAATACTTAGCTATTGGTATTATTAAAATATTTTACAAAAATTCCATCTTCAAAACAGCCCAGTTTTTCAGTTTCAGGCAACATCGGTCGACCGGCCCGGTCGACCGGCGATGTGTCTGGACATGCACTGTTTGTGCATGTCCGTCGGTCGACCGGACCGGTCGACCGACGGAGAGCAGATTGCTCTCGGGATATTTCGGTCGACCAGACCGGTCGACCGGAAGAAGGAAACTGTGTTTCCTCCTTTTGGGTCGGTCGACCGGACCGGTCGACCGAGAGCCAATGGCTCTTTCCAGCAGGGCTGGCGGTCGACCGGACCGGTCGACCGCCAAGCCTGCAACAAGGCAACGGCTCTTTCCTCTTTGGGCAGTTCTGAAAAATCTGTTTCTTTTTCAGCTTTAACAGATTTTTGGAGATTTGTTGGGGAGCTTTTTCAGAGAAAATAAGACAAAAAGAAATTGTTTTTAACCTATTTTTAAGCCTATAAATAGAGGAGAAGTCTCTCTTGCATATCATTTTAGAAAAATCCTTAAGTTTGCATTGTTTTCAAAAGAGAAAAGAAAAGAGTTTAAAGCTTTCATTTCAATTCTTTTTGAGCTAGTTTTTCAGTTGTGTTTGATTGCTAATATCACTCTACAACTGAAGTTTTTCTCACCAACTTCATAGAGCCAAAAATCCAATACTCATTCTATAGTGAAGTTGTAATTCAAGTGAGAGTGTTTGTAAAAGAGTTTGAGAAATAGTGTAGTGATCTTGTTGTGATCACTTGGTTCTTGTAATCCTTTCCTTGTGGAGCAACCTCTTCGGTAGAGGTCCTTTGTACTTGGTGGAGCTCGGTGCTCGGTCTTCGGTAGACCAAATTGTAAAGGCATCCTCGGTGGATAGTGGAAACCCTTCACGGAGGTGAAGGCGGGGACTAGAGCAAGTGTGCTCGAACCTCGAAACAAATCATCTTGTTTGCGATTGCCTTTGCGTTATTCTTGCTTTCAATTTCTCTTGCCTTATATTATCTTGAATTATTTGCTTGAGAACTAACCCTCTACTTGTGCAATCTTGTCTTGTTCACTTTACTTGCTATATTGCTTGTGTGTATTTCATCATAGCATCTCATCCTTTACTTGTTCGATCATATCTCATACAACACGGTTGCATTGCGCACCTCTAACCCATATCTAGGGGAATTGGGAGGAAGGAGTTCAGAACCTCGCAAGGGGTATTCGGCTCTTAGTCGTGTTTTGAGAGATCGTTGCATCACTCATTTTATTAAAGTTTAAAAAGATCATTAGATTAGCATTCACACCTATTCACCCCTCCTCTAGGTGTTTTTCAATTGGTATCAGAGCTTGGACTCTAGGATTTGGTTTAACCACCTTAGAGAAGATCCTAATTTGCTAATCATTTCATTCATATTCATATAGTAAAAATGGCCGATGGAATTAAGACCCCTCCTAAGTTTGATGGACTTAACTTTCCCATATGGAAAGTTAAGATGACCGTGTTTTTGCAATCTCTAGGTAGCCGAGTTGCAAAGGCCGTGACTAAGTCCTTTAGTGTACCCCCCGGTGACGAATCCACTTGGTCCGAAATAGAGACTAAGGAATTCGATGCCAATGTCAAAGCTCACTATGCACTTCTTCAAGCCCTAAATGATGATGACATAGCTAGGGTTATACATTGTAAGTCCGCATTTGAGATTTGGTCACACTTGATAGTCACTCATGAGGGGACCTCACAAGTAAAGAAGGCTAAGATTGACCTTCTTCGGTCTCAATATGAAACATTTAGCATGCAAGAAAATGAAATCATAGATGATATGGTTACAAGATTTACCAAGATTACTAATGGACTCTCTTCTTTAGGTGAAGATATCAACAATGATCAAAGAGTGAGAAAGATCATCCGGGCTCTTCCTCCTTCATGGGAAGTTAAAGCAACAACCTTGAAGGAACTCAACGACAATGAAGAGATGGAGCTCATAGGTCTCATTGGGAACCTCAAAACCCATGAGATGGAAAGGAAAGCAAGGGAGGATATGGCTCCTTCCAAAAAGAAGACTATCGCCTTCAAGAGTCAAGCTACACACTCTGATGAAGACGATGAAGAAGAAGATGATGAGGAGCTCTCACTCCTTGTTAAGAATGTCCGGAGGATGTACAACAAGGCGAAGTACCAAGGTAGAAGAAGATGGCAAGGAGGCAAAGAAGAAAGAAAGATCACTTGTTTCAATTGCCAAAAGCCCGGACACATTGTGGCGGAGTGTCCGGACAAAGCTAAGCCCTCCACTTCAAAGAAGCCTTACAAGAAGAAGGCTATGAAGGCAACTTGGGATTCGGAGACCGAATCCGAGGAAGAAATAGACACCGCCAACATGTGCTTCATGGCTAATGAAGGCACAAGCAAGGTAACCTCTTCCCCTTCTCATGATAATGAACTTTCTATGGATGTGTTAGAAGAGGCTTTTGTTGAGTTGTCACAAAACTATGATTTCTTAAAGAAAAAGTATCTTAAAATGAAAAGGATAATGAATCTTTAAGTCTTCAAGTTTTTACTCTTACAAAGGAAAAAGATGATTTGGTTTCCACTTTGGCCACTACCAAAAATGATTTTAAAAAATATAGATTTCTTGCAAAGGTAAGGCCCCACTAATTGATTCAAATGAAGTTTCTATGCTTAAGGAAAGATTAGACTCATTAAGTGTTGTTTTGAAAGATTGTGAATTTAACAAAAAGAAAATTGAGGCTATGTTTCCTAAGAAACAAGTCCCAAAGAAAAATGCTCATGCTCATGTTCATGTTCATGCTACACAACCTAAACAACATGGCAAAACCCCAAAACATGCTCACACTACACATACACATCATGCATTCATGTATGGTAGAGTGTTCTCATGTTCACATTGTGGACGGAAAGGGCACTTAGCCAATTTTTGCTATGATAGATTAAACATATCACGTCATAATGTTTGGGTTCGAGGCACTAACTTTCAAGGACCCAAGAAAGTTTGGGTACCAAAATCAACAATTATGTTAAATGATGTAGGTACTTTCCAAATCCCAACGACGTAGAGGATTGTGGTATCTTGATAGCGGTTGCTCAAGGCACATGACTTGGGACATCAACAACTTTGCAACCCTATCAAGATATCATGAAGGTGGCACCGTCACCTTCGGAGATGACGCCAAGGGTAAAATCATCGGTATTGGTAATGTAAAACTTGGCACCTCTCCTTTAATTGAAAATGTAGTTTTAGTTGATGGCCTCAAGCATAATCTCTTGAGTGTTAGTCAACTTTGTGATAAAGGTTTTGATATTGTTTTTGATAATGTTGCTTGTAAAGTAATTGATAGAACTTCTAATGTTTGTGTATTTTCCGGTTTTCGTGAAAGTAATGTTTATATGATTGATATGTTAAATATGTCTTGTAATATTACTTGTTTGAAAGCCCTCGATGATGACTCTTGGTTGTGGCATAGGAGATTAGGGCATATTTCTTTTGATCACATTTCTAGGTTAAACACAAAGGAAATGGTGAAAGGTATTCCTTGCTTGAATTTTGAAAAGGACCGAGTTTGTGACGCATGTCAATTTGGGAAACAAACTAAGTCTTCTTTCAAGTCAATTAAGGATATCATGACATCACGTCCTTTGGAGTTAATCCATATGGATCTATTTGGCCCTACACAAACTAAAAGTCTAAGTGGGATAGATTTGCTTATGTTTTGGTTGATGACTTTTCAAGGTTTACTTGGGTTTTCTTTCTTGAACATAAAAGCCAAGCATTTTCGTATTTCCAAACTTTCAAGAAAAGAGTTGAAAAAGAAAAAGATGTTTCGATTTTGAGAATAAGAAGTGATAGAGGAGGTGAATTCATTAACCAACCCTTTACCACTTTTTGTGATGAACATGGAATAAAGCATGAACTTTCTTGTCCTAGAACTCCACAACAAAATGGAGTAGTTGAACGGAAAAATAGAACATTACAAGAGATGGCTAGGACAATGCTAAGTGAATATGGTCTACCACATTATTTGTGGGCCGAGGCCGTAAATACATCATGCTACATATCAAATCGTATTTTCTTATGTAAAAATACTACTAAAACTTCTTTTGAAATGTACTTTTCTAGAAAACCTAATGTTTCCTATTTTAAGTTTTTGGTTGCAAATGTTTTGTTTTAAACACAAAAGATAATTTAGGAAAATTTGATCCTAAATCTTATGAGGCTATTTTTGTAGGTTACTCTAACACTAGTAAAGCTTATAGAGTTTTCATTAGATCATCATTGACTATTGAAGAGTCTATTCATGTTAAGTTTGAGGAATCTAACAAATTTGTTAAGAATGTTGTAGAAATAGATGCATTGGATGAAGGTTTGGAGAAAGTGACCTTGGAGGATGCTTCTACTATGGGAGACAAACCAAAGGATGATGAAGGAAGCAAAGCTAAAGTGGAAGAGGCACAAGGAAATGAACATCAAACACATGAGGTGGAGCCTACTCAACCACTACCAAAGGATTGGAGATACAATCCACATCATCCCAAGGACCTCGTCATAGGTGAAGTATCAAAAGGGGTAACTACTCGCTCTAGACTTCATGACTATTGTGGTAACTATGCATTCATTTCTCATATTGAACCCAAAAATGTCCTCGAAGCCGAGGCCGATTCATATTGGTTGCTAGCCATGCAAGAGGAGCTCAATCAATTTGAGCGCAACCAAGTTTGGCACCTTGTTCCTAGGCCCCACGATAGACCAACAATTGGTACTAAGTGGATCTTTAAGAACAAGTTGGATGAATCGGGTAATGTAGTTAGAAACAAGGCTAGGTTAGTTGCCCAAGGTTACACTCAAATCGAAGGGATCGATTTTGAAGAAACCTTTGCACCCGTAGCACGGCTTGAAGCCATACGGATGACACTAGCATTTGCCTCATATAAAGATTTCAAATTATTTCAAATGGATGTTAAAAGTGCTTTTCTAAATGGATTTATTGAAGAGGAGGTGTATGTTGAACAACCCCCCGGGTTTGTTGATCCTACACATCCGGATTTTGTTTTTAAATTAGATAAAGCTCTTTATGGTTTAAAACAAGCCCCTAGGGCTTGGTATGAAAGACTTTCTTCATTTTTGACTTCAAATGGTTTTAAGAAAGGTAAAATTGATACAACCTTGTTTACAAAACATGTAGAAAAAGATATTCTTATTGTGCAAATTTATGTGGATGATATTATTTTTGGTTCTACTAATGAATCTCTTTGCAAAGCTTTTGAATCATGCATGAAGGATGAATTCGAAATGTCTATGATGGGGGAACTCAACTATTTCCTTGGACTCCAAATCAAGCAAAAGAAGGATGGGATCTTCATCAATCAAGCCAAGTACACAAAGGAACTAATCAAAAGGTTTGGGCTTGAAGGATCGAAAGTAAGCAAAACTCCCATGGCAACAACTACAAAGCTTGACAAGGATGAACAAGGTAAAAGTGTAGACATTAAACTTTATAGAAGTATGATTGGTAGCTTGCTTTATTTGACGGCTAGTAGGCCGGATATTATGTTTTCCGTTTGTCTTTGTGCACGTTTTCAATCTTGTCCTAAAGAATCTCACATAATTGCGGTTAAACGCATAATTAGATACCTTAAGGGCACTATTGAAATGGGTTTGTGGTATCCTAAAACCGGATTATTTGAAATGAAGAGTTTTTCGGATGCCGACTATGCGGGTTGTAGGGTAGATAGGAAGAGCACAAGTGGAACATGTCAATTCTTAGGTAATTGTCTTGTATCTTGGTCTTCCAAAAAGCAAAATTCGGTAGCCCTATCAACCGCCGAGGCGGAGTATGTTGCAGCCGGAGCTTGTTGTGCACAAGTTCTTTGGATGAAACATACTCTCCTTGACTATGATTTACACTTTGATCATGTTAAATATTTTGTGATAATACTAGTACTATTCACATGACAAAGAATGCAAATCAACATAGTAAAACCAAACACATTGACATTAGATATCACTTTCTTAGAGATCATTATGAGAAAGGTGATATTGATATTGATTATGTTTCTACCGATTTTCAACTTGCCGATATTTTTACTAAAGCTCTAGATTATACTAGATTTTCCTTTATTTGTGGTGAGTTGAATGTTTGCATTATAGATTCTTAAAAATAAAATTTGTTTTTCTATTGGTGTTTTAACCCTTTTTGATGTATGACAAAAAGGGGGAGAATAAGTTGTAATAAGTTGTTTAAGAGTTGTAATAAGTTTAAGAATTTGATATTTTGAATTTGTTTGAGTTTGATAAGTTTGTTTAGTTAAAGTTTTTGACAAAACTATTTAAACTATTGAATGCTTTATGTATTGTGCTTCCATAGTCAAATTTTTATACATAGCATTATTTGAGGGGGAGTTTTCCAAACTCCTCTTCCATGTTTATTTAAATAACCTATATGTTTTGTCATCATCAAAAGGGGGAGATTGTTGGCCCAAGGTTACAATCACCCATGATTAGTGTATTTTGATGATTACAAAACATATTAGTTATTTGTACTAATAACAATTGTTGTTTAAGTGTGTTTCAGATTTCTATTCATTCTAGAAGTCTTCTCTCACAAATACAAGGATTTGGACTCAAGTCAACTCCAATTAGGCTCAAGGAACAAGTGTTGAAGATCATATGGAGAAGCCTATTGAAGATCTTGAAGTCTTAGAATCATTGTAAGAAATAGAATGTTAAAGTTTGAGTATATGAAATTTGGCTCTAGGATTTGCACACACATTTGTTTCATATATTTCCTATGTTTTGAAAATGGTTATTTCTAAGTTTTATGTCTTAGTTTATATATACATGTACCAAAGCTTTATATCCTGAAAAAAACTTGTTTAAAACATGTGTATAAACTATTTTCTGCATAATACTTAGCTATTGGTATTATTAAAATATTTTTACAAAAATTCCATCTTCAAAACAGCCCAGTTTTTCAGTTTCAGGCAACATCGGTCGACCGGCCCGGTCGACCGGCGATGTGTCTGGACATGCACTGTTTGTGCATGTCCGTCGGTCGACCGGACCGGTCGACCGACGGAGAGCAGATTGCTCTCGGGATATTTCGGTCGACCGGACCGGTCGACCGGAAGAAGGAAACTGTGTTTCCTCCTTTTGGGTCGGTCGACCGGACCGGTCGACCGAGAGCCAACGGCTCTTTCCAGCAGGGCTGGCGGTCGACCGGACCGGTCGACCGCCAAGCCTGCAACAAGGCAACGGCTCTTTCCTCTTTGGGCAGTTCTGAAAAATCTGTTTCTTTTTCAGCTTTAACAGATTTTTGGAGATTTGTTGGGGAGCTTTTTCAGAGAAAATAAAACAAAAAGAAATTGTTTTTAACCTATTTTTAAGCCTATAAATAGAGGAGAAGTCTCTCTTGCATATCATTTTAGAAAATCCTTAAGTTTGCATTGTTTTCAAAAGAGAAAAGAAAAGAGTTTAAAGCTTTCATTTCAATTCTTTTTGAGCTAGTTTTTCAGTTGTGTTTGATTGCTAATATCACTCTACAACTGAAGTTTTTCTCACCACACTTCATAGAGCCAAAAATCCAATACTCATTCTATAGTGAAGTTGTAATTCAAGTGAGAGTGTTTGTAAAAGAGTTTGAGAAATAGTGTAGTGATCTTGTTGTGATCACTTGGTTATTGTAATCCTTTCCTTGTGGAGCAACCTCTTCGGTAGAGGTCCTTTGTACTTGGTGGAGCTCGGTGCTCGGTCTTCGGTAGACCAAATTGTAAAGGCATACTCGGTGGATAGTGGAAACCCTTCACGGAGGTGAAGGCGGGGACTAGAGCAAGTGTGCTCGAACCTCGAAACAAATCATCTTGTTTGCGATTGCCTTTGCGTTATTCTTGCTTTCAATTTCTCTTGCCTTATATTATCTTGAATTATTTGCTTGAGAACTAACCCTCTACTTGTGCAATCTTGTCTTGTTCACTTTACTTGCTATATTGCTTGTGTGTATTTCATCATAGCATCTCATCCTTTACTTGTTCGATCATATCTCATACAACACGGTTGCATTGCGCACCTCTAACCCATATCTAGGGGAATTGGGAGGAAGGAGTTCAGAACCTCGCAAGGGGTATTCGGCTCTTAGTCGTGTTTTGAGAGATCGTTGCATCACTCATTTTATTAAAGTTTAAAAAGATCATTAGATTAGCATTCACACCTATTCACCCCCCCTCTAGGTGTTTTTCAAATTAATGCAAGGCAACACAAGCAATGAATGATATGACAATATGAATGAATAATGCTTTGCACAAATGTAAAGAGAGAGTTGAGAGACAAGTGGATCAAACGCTAAGACAAGATATGTTTCGAGGTTCGAGCACCTTGCTCTACATCCCCGCCTACACCACCGTGTAGGATTTCCAATCCACTATACCGTCCACCGAGGACTCCCACCGAGGGAACCTTCACCGAGAAGGATTTTTACAACAATGGAGTACCGAACTCCTCTCTCAAACAACCACCTCACAACCGAGGGTAGGCCCGTAGCCAATACAACAACCAATTCACCTCACACTTGAGGGATACAAACCAACAACCAACTCCACCTCACCAAGAGGGAGTAAACACCAATCTCCACCTCACAATAGAGGGAGCAAACCAACAACCCAAATCACAACCTCAACCTCTACCAAAGAGGGAGCAACCAAGAAATCAAGGGTTTACAATAGGTGGTATCTTTCAACCACAAACCTCTTTCCTTTTTCTTTTTTCACAAACAAAGATCCTAATAGATTAGGATAGTATGATAGCTCAAGTGTGGAAATAAGGTGTTTTTGGAAACAAGCAACAAAGAAAAACTAATTGGGAAGTCTCTTGTAAAGATAGAAAATGAAAGATCAAATCAAAATCCCAAACCTAGTTTTCTTTGATTTTCTAAAACCCAAAACACAAATCAAATTGGAAGTTTAAAGCCCAAACACTTTTGAAAACTTATTTTAAACACTTTAGAAACCAGAAATTTTTCTCCTTGAAAATCTTGGCCAAAACCCAAAGAGATGGGGTTTATATAGGCCCAATACAAACTAGCTGTTAGGTTGAGCTGGCAGCCTGACAGGCTGACGGTCGACCGGCCCGGTCGACCGCCAACAGTCAGAAATGTGACCGTTGGGCAACCACGGTCGACCGGCCCGGTCGACCCAAACAAACAGAGAGCTCTGCTCTCAGACCAGTCGACCGTCCCGGTCGACCGTCCCAGTGTCTCCAAACGTGCACAGATTTGTGCACGTCGGTCGACCGGCCCGGTCGACCGACTTCACCCAAGTCGACTAGGTCAGGTGACTTAGTCGACTGATTGAAGCCTGGAACAGAAACTGGGTCAGAAAAAATAGTTTAAAAATATTTTGAAAAATCTTTTAAGTCTTCTAAAAATCCACAAAACTTATTTTAACATTTTGTATTGAAACACAAACTTGTGATAAAAATTTCAAGACATATATCAATCATATCAATTCATTTTTGAGTCTTGCAAATTTTATCAAAAACAAAACTTGTATTTTTATCAAACTTGATTTTTTCAATACATGAATAGGATAGTCAAAATAAGTTTGTCTAGCAAGTTTAAAGCATGTATGTATATTTAGAACATATCTAATATACATAGAAATAAAGTAAACTTGTTTTGATCTACTATTCATGAAAACCAAATCCAAAACATGAATCTTGTGTGTGTTGTGCACTTGAGCATATCACTATACTAAGCTTTACAAATGGATCTAAAACATACTATCTAAACTATGGATACCTAAGTCTTCTTGATGATCTTCATCTTCAAGTAGACTTGCTCCAAAACTCCATCCATGGGCTAGGCAATGTGTGATCTTGAAGCTTTGGCCCTGGAATCATCATGAAAAGCTTCTAAACTCCTTGTTGAAGCTAATCACCAACTAATAACTTGATAAATGATCTGAAACTAAAACACAAGATTATTAGTACACATAACTACATGAGTTAATCATCATCAAAACTAGGGTGGAAGGCCTTTGGGCCAACAGTAACCGCCCCACTAAGTTAGCGAGGGGGAGTTAATGGGTAGTTACACCCATGATCTCTCATTAAGAGGAGGCAATTAAGAGGATCATAACTCCCTATTGAGCCAATAGATAGCCCACTAGTAGGCTAGGCTCACGGTCTTGAAAAAAATTCAAGTCCAAAGGGTCTTGAAGAAATTCAGGTCCAAGGGTTTTGAAGAAATTCAGGTCCAAGAGGCTTTTTGAAGAGCACAAGCTTCTTTGATGGCTTCAAGCTTAAGCCAACAAGAGATCTACACTTTAACTTTTAAAAATTCAGAGAATCATTTCTTTAATCCTACAAGGATAAATTCAGGATATTAATATCCTAAGGCCTTCCTCCCTTTCAAGAAATTCGCAGGCTAGAAGAAATTCTCAGGCAATAGCATTCAAAGATCGATCGCTCGCATCGTCAACGAGACAAAGTGATCGCATGTTGATCAGACTCCCACTGACACACTTTTCCAGAAATCTCAGAGGGGGTCTACTTGTTTTATTCTTTCTATAATGAATTACTTGTAATTTCTCTCCTCGATTCTTTTTTGTAAGTTTTCCTGATCAATTTTTAATGAAAAACAAGATGGCGACTCTGCTAGGGAATGCATTCTCCACTGCTGAGAATCAAGTGTCGCAATGTGACGATCAGACCCTCGGGTCTATTGCTGAGACGCTGGTCATTCACTTTGACCAAGAGAGGTTTGAACAACTTCTCTCTAGGGTTTGCACAAGCCCCGTACATGTGCGCGAGCACAGGAAGGTCAGCGTATTCAGAGCCCCTCTGACAACCTATTGAAGCAAGTCTCTGTAGAGACAAATAAGGCTCTTTGCAAGCTTATTACAGTCTTAGGTGAAGCTAAATAGACTCTATGCGAGTCTAGAACAGTCTCAGCAGAGACTAACATAGCCCCGCGCCAGCATGTTAACACTGTGCGCGAAGCTATAAAGGTTCTTCGTGAACATAAAACAGCCTCCGCTAAGGCTACGTGGATTGCAAAATCTGTAGTCTCATGCGAGGTTAGAGATAGATCTTTTCATTCAGCTTCCTGCGAAGCTAAAATAGTCTCTGCCTGTGAGACTATTTCATCTGTTCACAGAGCCAAGTCCCGCCTGTCATGCGAGGCTAAAACTAAAGCACTTTGTACTAACAGCAAGGCTACTGTAACCCCGCTTACATCATCAACATTATTGGGCAGTGTTAGGCTCGCCGCTAGCGGCAGAACCAGCACACTAAGTGCTCAGATAGCTTCATCACGTAAAGCTAATTCAATTTTTTGCAGAGTTCAGCCTCACCTATCATGCGAGGCTAAGGCCAAGTAGTTCTATATGCTAAAAGCATTGTTGATTTAGCGTTGCTCCCATTGACAGCACTAAGTGCTAAAAAGTTCTTAATCGCGAGATTAGAACTAAAGTATTAAGTGCTAAGGATCTTAGCACACTAAGTGCTAAGAATCTTAGCCACGAGGTTAAAAATAAAGCACCATTGAGCGCTAACAGCGAGGCTATTTCAGCCTCGCTTACAGGAAGAACTCTGCACAATAGAGCTAAGCTCGCCTTCAAAGGCAGAGCTAGCTTCGCCTTACGAAGTTACTCTTTCAGGCAAAACTATCTTACCTTTGCCTAACATTCAGTTTCTCTGAATCTCCGTGTTGAATCAGTTGAATACAGGTAACACAGACTTGCAGGATTATCTGAGCACCAAGCAGAAACTCCACTTCGAAGAGCCAGTTCACATCTCGCCAGCCCAGTGCGGACAAGCGGGGTGTCAACCTGTGATGGTACATTTCGTCCACTGTTGTTTGGTGTCAATCCTCACAAATTCTCCTCCAAGCCACCAATCGATGTTCAACCAGTTGTCAGTCCAAACATTTGAGAAGCCCAAGTCTCAAAAGAAGAAGACAGTTAAGGTGCCTCACCTTACGGCTGCCTCTATCAACATAATAAGCAGAGGAAGGGATCTGCTATGATCTCAAAGAAAGAAACATGGGGTTTACACTCTCTCATTCAGTTCTCCAAGGCCTGATTATAGCCCCAGCTTAGATCAGGTTCTGGTCGAACAAAAATGTGTCTTCCAAGGTACTAATTCCAGGATAACAATACCCTATAATTATGAACAACCTTCTTCCTCAGAATCTATGTTGTTAGAACTATTGAGACACCAATTTCAATGGTCTGATGATGAAGAATATGCCAGTGACTACGCTTCCTCCGCCACCATCAGCTCTATCCAGGCAAGGTTCGTATCAACCAACATGGTTGATAATAAAATGATGATGATCTCCGTCATCGCATGGAGGCACAGGAGCAGACTTCAAGGCCCACCAGAAACTTTGGACAACATCTAGCAAATATTGGCTCAGCTCCTTACAAAGTGGAACAATGATAATACAACCGATAGTAATCACGAAAATGTGGAAAACAACAACAATGAACCTCCCAGACTGATCATTCAAAAGAGGGCTCTTCAATCAATGTCGAAGTGATCAAAGGCATCCAAGCTCAGATCACATCCCTGGGCCAAAGGGTTGAACTAAAGAAATTAGGGGCAGTCTGTCCTTTTCCCTTGGAATGGGATTCAATCCCATATCCGTTAAAGTTTAAGCCACCAACGTTGCACTCGTATGGAGGCAAGAGCTCACCAAATCAGCACATTTACTACTTTCGATTGCAAACTGTTAATGTAGTAGGTAATGATGCTATCATGGCCAGACTGTTCATTGACACCCTCAAGGGGGTAGCCTTTGATTGGTTTAGAAGTCTCCCCGCGAACTCCATCAATTACTGGCTCGACTTGAAAACCCGATTCCTTTCCCGATTCTGCGAGAATGATACCGAGATGACAATGGACACACTCCTTTCGGCAGTCCAGAAAGGAGGAGAATTTGTACGGGATTACATAGAGAGACTCCGCAACCTTTCTCTCATGTGCCCTGCAGGTATGCCTTTGCCTATATTGCTTCAGACGTGTAGGCATAACTTTCTCAACAAAGTGAAAATTCGCATGGGCGCCATCAAAGCTCACACTTCAAAGGAGCTTATTAAACAAGCCGATATAGCTGAAAAATTAGCTAAAAAGTGAGACCCCCAAAAGTAGGTGGGGAACCAACAGCAAAAGATATGATACGGTTGAATCTTCTGATACATCAGCATTAGAAGTATATGGAGGATCTCGATCAAAGAAGAATAACTCCAACAGAACTTAGAGTATCAGAGACAATACTCTTTCAAAGATGAGCATGTGGTGATACTTTTTCACTTGCTCAACAAAGATAACAAGCTCAAGTTGTCAAAGATTAGACGCCCAGACGCAGTGGGACGAATGAATGATCCCAACTATTATCTTTTTCATAGGATGGTTCATCATCCTACTTGCAGGTGCAATGTCCTTAAGGACAAAATTCAAGCGCTGACTGAAGATGGTGTTTTGACTCTGAAGTCAAAATATAAAAAGGCCACTGCCTAACTCTAATCCTGAAAGAGAGTATGGAGGTAGTCAACTCTACTTCAAAAGCCATGGGTCTTATCCCATCAATGGCTAAAACAATGGGACACAAACCAGTCCAAAACTAAAGGCAAGTCTTGCAATGTCTCTCGCAGCAGATGACACCGTACCAGCAACTCCTCTCAGCAGCTCTGAAGAAGAGACAACCGTCTCAGCCGCTATTTGATAGCCGACAGGTACTAGGTCTAGTAAAATAATACTTGCGACACTACAAGCTGACCCCCGACAAGAAACAATAGCCAATGACGTCGGAAAACGTGCAGGGGGTTGGAATATGTCATTCCACCAACCAAATGCGGAAAATCTTTTGTAGTAGAGGCAGTCTACTCGAGTGAAACTTATCGCCTAGCGAATCCAAAGGTGATACGCTCCTAATGCCAATCAATACAAGTGCTATCCTTGATCATGTTAACACTATACCTCTGATCAAAGAAGTATTATACATGATCATGTTAACATTACACCTCTGATCATCAAGTCGGACTCGTTTGACTGTTTCATCTCCTCAAAGAGTCCCTTTCTATAGGTAGAATCAATTTCAACCATCTTTACATTCTTCTTTCGGCAAATCAGTTCGACTTTACGACAATCTTGAATGAGCTGAATTCATCGAAGAAGGTTCATGATGTATCCTTGCAGGACCTTTCTAATGTTTCCACATTCATGTTCAGATTCGATGATCAGCTGTGACTAAAGCCTTAATTATGATGAACAAAAGTGAAACTCAACGAGGAATCTCGATTTACTCGATATATTCCCTGTGAAGTTTGTACTCCATATCTAGACACAAAGATTAGCTGAGAAGCAGAGTCTTGATGAATAAAAGGTGATGCTCCATGAGGAATGTCGATCTACCCGATAAGTTCCCCATGAAGTTTAGATTTAACTCTTTAATTCACAGCGAGATTTTAGGGGTCACTAGTGGAATACAGAAATTCACATCATGTGACACGATCTGAAGCCTTCGGTGAATAAAGCTAGAGGAAAACATTGGCTTCTAACCTAATATAAAGTTCTCAATAACTCATCATGCTGAGAAAATAGCATGGCTAGCCTAACTCAAACGGTAGTTGGTAAAGGCAAACCAAACCCGTTGATAGCTGAGGATTTGCTAAAAATCCTAAGGGACGTGACCCCAATTTTTCCACCAAAGTCCCCTATCAATTCCTGTTCATGGAATGGTAGGACCATAAAAGCTGTATTTATTTTCCAATGAAATGAATCACATATCAGAACTGTCATGCTTTAAGCTCACGCCTCTGACAATAAAACGTTTTCCTAGCGGATCTGGCTAATATCCCCAGCAGATCAAACTTCACTTGTCATTCTCTTCAATAGATTGACAGGTCCACTAAAAATGTTGTTATGTTCAAACACCTCTAACAGTAAATAAATCATTGTCAAGTTAACATCACGCCTCTGACAAGTTGGTTATATAAATCCCCAAGCGAGAAGTTGTTACGATCACTTTGGACAAAATCTCCTTCTAATTTCCCACCAAAGAATTTAGTTTTTTACGTTAATGATTACCTTTGATAACTTTTTAGGAATAATCCTTTCCCTAATGAATCCCTACGGAGTTCTTTTTGTCACATTAATGATTCCTCTGAAATATAATCTCTTATAGGATTCATTTTCTAACTCCCCGGCGAGTTTCTAGTAGACTCCCCTCGAAGTTTATTATTTTCTTTTTCAGTCCTCCGTGGACTTTCCTGGTTGCCACGTTAACAATATACCTCTGACAATTTCTTCCAAATAATATCCAAAAGAGATCAAATTCACCACGGAGTTTATAATCAAGTCCTACTTCCCCCAGTGGATTGTTTCTTTTACCGTCATATCCAGTTTATCACCTCTGAACGGTAGAAATCCTGAGCTTGGTAGTTTCTCAATCGGTTATGTCTATGTTACCTCTGAACTGACAGATAGCCAAGTCTCATCTTTCAGTCCAGTAGGGACTACTCCTTTGCCGTTATATCCAGTTTGCCACCTCTGAACGGCAGGGCTTTGAGTCTAGCAACTTTCAATCGTTTATGTCCATATTACCTCTAAACTGAAGGATGCCTAGATCTCTTTCCTTTTATGATACTCAAATAGTCATGTCCAGTTTAACACCTCTGAACAGATGAGTCTATAACTTTGTTCTCCTTTCTTCCGTCAAGCTAGGAGTTCTTACTGTCATGTTAATAGTAAACCTCTAAACAACTTATTATAAGCCTGGAATCCCTTAGTTGGTCATGTCCATATTACTTCTGAACCGACGGGTGCCCTGATCTAATTCACCCTTGCAGTCCCTAGTGGGCTAGCTGCTAAGTTAATGTGACTACCTTTGGCAGCAGATTCAGAGTTTAGGGTGTCTTAGTCTATCATGTCCAGTTTATCGCCTCTTAATAGATGGGTCCCTAAAACTAGATTCACCTTCATTTTGTCACATGTCCCGATCATCACCTCTGAATGACAAAATTTCGAGCTTGCTGGCTTCTCAATCGGTCATATCTAGTTCATCACCTCTGAACCGACAGATAGCCAAGTCTCCCCTTTTTGTTTACTATTATGTCCAGTTCGTCACTTTTGAACAGTAAACACTCTGAGTTTGATAATTTTTAATCGGTTATGTCCAGTATCTCTGAACCGATGAATATCCATTCTCACCATTCTTTGTCGTTATGTCCAGTTCGACATCTCTGAATGACAAGGATTCGTATCTGGTGATTCCTAATCAGTTATGAACTGACGGGTACCCAGATCTAACTTTCCAGTTTGGTAGGGACTCTTCTCGCTGTTACGTCTAGTTTATCACCTCTGAACAGCAAACCCTCTTTTCTTGCGATTCTGAATCTGTTATGTCCACATTACCTCTGAATAGATGGATTCCTAGATCTGCTCCCCTTTGTCCCCATTGAATTCTTATACTCAGACTGATTTTATCATGTTCCTAACCTCTGAATAATTTTCAGTCACAGTTCTAATATCTTTGGAGAATTCTACTTGATGCCTTTTTGAACACTTGAGGCAATTCAAAGTATTTGAAATCTGAACCATCCCATTGCGGATTTATGAAAACTTTGAAGGTGCTTTTGTTGACACTCAAAAAAGACAAAATCTCAAACAGCTCTTCAACCGGTCTAAATGATATCTAACTTGTCGATATTTATAAAAAATAAGACGCAGACAAGCTAATGACCAGTTTCTGCCCACCCTTGAGGGACAAATCAGTGACTTGAACTCTACTGATCCAGTGAAGCAGACAGTAAGCCAATGTTGCCTTTGAAGAGATCTAAGCAGGCTTAAGATGCTAAGTTAGTTCAACACTTAGTCTTGCATAAGCCCAAGAGGATAGCCTCGCCTGAGAAATTGTCTAGCTTCGCCTTAAAGCTCTACATAACTCCATAGAGAACTAACTTACAGCTTCACATGAAGCTAATTCTATCTTCGTCAGAGGCTAAATATAACTTCGCCTGAAGCTCTACACAGCCATGCAGAAGGCCAAATCCTATCTTCGCCTGAAGCTTAGCATAGCTCTACTGAGAGCTTGCTTCTACCTTCGCCTAAAGCTTAGCATAGCTTCGCCTTAACTGGCTAGCTTCGTATGAGGAAAGTAACCGCCCCACTAAGTTTGCGGGGCGAAGTTAATGGGTAGTTACACCTATAATCTCTCATAGAGGCAATTAAGGGGATCATAGCTTCCTATTGATCCTATAAATAGCCCACTAGTAGGCTTGGCTCACGGTCTTGAAAAAAAATTCAAGTCCAAAGGGTCTTGAAGAAATTCAGGTTTAAGGGTCTTGAAGAAATTCAAGTCCAAGAGGCTTTTTAAAGATCATAAGCTTCTTTGGTGGGTTCAAAACTTAAACAACAAGAGATCTACTCGCTAACTTTCAAAAATTCACTTCTCTAATCCTACAAAGATAAATTCAAGTGTTAATACCCTAAGGCCTTCCTCCCCTTTAAGGAATCTCTGAAACTAGGTGAGAAGGAATTCCCAGGCAATAGCATTTGAAGGTCAATCGCTTGCATCATCAATGGGATAAAGTGGTTCGTGCGCTGATTAGACTCCCATCAGCACACTTTTTCAGAAATCTCAGAGGGGATCTACTTGTTTTATTCTTTCTTTAAATAATTACTTGTAATTTCGCTCCTTGATTCTTTTTTGTAAGTTTTTCCCGATCAATTTTTAATGGAAAACACAAGTATCTAGGAGATCAACTAGGCAGAGGAGATCAGCCATTGCAAAAAATTGTATAATTTATCTCCAAGAGTATGCGTTTGACATAAGGTTAGAGGATGACCTCACATCCTTGAATGAGGCCAAACTCAACATTCACTCCACTAAGTAGTCAAATGCCATAAAAGAATCCATAAAAGACATGATGTTTGGGATTTAATAGAATTGCCTAAAGGAAAGAAACCGATTGGTTGTAAATGAGTACTCAAAACCAAGCTGGATTAGAAAGGTAATGTCAAAAGGTATAAGACACATCTTGTCACAAAGAGACTCACTCAAAGAGAGGGCATTGACTATAAAGAGACTTTCTCGCGGGTATCTATGAAAGATTCTTTTAGAATTATTATGGCACTGGTGACTCACTTTGACTAGGAGTTACACCAAATGGATGTTAAGATTGCCTTTCTTAATGGTAATATTGAGGAAGAAATTTGTATTGTGTAACCAGAAAGTTTTAAAGTGAAAATTTTGTAATAATTGGTTTGCAGATAAAGAAATCCATTTATGATCTAAAGTAAGCATCCCATCAATGGTATTTAAAATTTGATCAAGTAATCTGATTTTAGTTTTAAGAAAATTGTAGTTAATCAATATATTTTCCATAAATTTAAAGAGAGTAGACATATATTTCTTGTGCTATATATGGATGACATTCTACTAGGAAGTAACGATATGGTTCTTTTACTTGAGACTAAGAGTTTTTCTCTCAAAGAACTTTGGGATGAAAGATCTTGGAGACGCTTCTTTTGTGATAGACATCCAGATTCAATGTAACAGGACACATGAAATATTAGGTTTATCACAAAAGGTCAATATCGATAAGGTGCTGGATATATATGACATGAAGAATTGCTCTAGGGAGATAAGTTGAGTTTACTCTAATATCTCAAGAACGACCTACAGAAAGAGAAAATGAAAGACATTCCATATGCATCGGCGGTTGGAAGTTTGATGTATGCTCAAGTTTGTACCCATCTAGACATAGCATATACCATTGAGAAATTTGGCAGATACTTGATCAATCCTGAGATTGATCACTGCAAGACTATCAAGAAGGTAATGCAACATCTATAGAAGACTGCATGAAATCTGATCAGTTGTAGCTGATCAGATACACAGATTTAGATTATGTTGGATGTATCGACAATAGGAAGTCCACCTCATGTTACATTTTTCTTATTGTAGGAAGATGGTGCATCTAGTCGAGAGGTCATTACAGCTACACTGTGAAAATAAGAGCTATAGAGTTCTATTATAATAGTGACAAGAGTTTAGCAAAGTCAAACATATTGACATCAAGTTTCTTATCATTAACAATAAAGTTCGGAACCACATTGTGTCTGTTGATAATGTTAGAACTATTCTTAACATTACAGATCCACTCATTAAAGAATTTTCACCTAAAAGTCTTCTTAGAGCATATTGCTCATATGGAGATGGCTAGTCATTATGATATCTTGATTTTGTGGCAGTGGATAATTTTATGTAAAAGACATTATTTCTAAGTGCACTTTATGGATATTTATTGATTTTGATAAATAAAGTTATAACTGCTTTTCTTAAAATTTACTTTTGCACAGTTGAGTTTGTTGAATTAGCAGTTAGACTCGTTAGAGTCACAAGGCTAGACTCATTGGAGTCATAAAGTGAAAACTGTTTGGGCTCGGAAAAAATTTGTAGGATTGTAATAAAATTTTCTTAAACCAATGATAGATTACAACAATCTCAAAAATTCCGATTACAAGAGAGAGAGATATTCAAGCTCAAATCTTCTCTTTATTTAATGTCGGGTTCTTGATGTAGCGGTGGAAAGTGAATCTTATTTTTCGTTGACCAGGTGAACGTCACAATCTTCTGAGAATCTTCTCTTCAGATTATGGACGGAATAGCACAACTCCTGTCCAAATAGAATCTCAAAGAGAGTTGAGGCAAGAACAAACTTGTACTCAGCAAGTTGTTAGAAAAGTTGATCTCTTTAGTATTCCTCAGCTGAAAATTCTGATCCAAATTCTTAAATTCGATTCAGACTCCTTTAATTCGATCCCCACCTCAATAGCAAACTGAGCTATTTATAGAAGTTTCAGGGATAAAACTATCCCCTAAAAATCCTCCATAATAGGGGTTAACTCCCTCTCATTACATGGACAGTAATTGACCCAGTAATGAGGGCAGTTATAACCGATACGCAAAGCTTCTCTGTAGTCGGAACGCGGGCTTCGAGCCTCGCATTTTGGATGCCGATTCCAAATCTTACTAGACGCGGGTTTTGAACTCTGCCAGACGCGGGCTTCAGGCTCTGCGTCTTGAGATTATAGTAATGTGGAGACGCTGTCTTCGAACCTCGTGTCTTAGCAATGCAGTGATGCCAGGACCCAAGCTTCGAGCTTCGCGTCTTGGTCATTACAGTACAGCTGGGATGCAGGCTTCAACCCTCACGTCTTGGTACTATATTGATGTTGAGGCACGGGCTTCATGTTCTGCGTCTTGGCATTACACGAGTGGCTATGATTAGCCTCACGTCTGGAGTATGGACTCTGTTCTCTGATGGCTTGTCTTCAATGATTTTTAGACAGTTTACAGAACCCCCTCTAAAGTTTTTAAAACTCTGTGGTTGACTAAGACGGGTTTCGAAATACTTTAGACTTTTCTTCTAGAGTGATGCTCTCAAGACTGGACTAACAATCTTCTGAGATATCTTGAACCTGATCTTATCTGAATTTTGGTCTCCGTGAGTGTACTGTTAAACTCTTTGAAGCCACCATAAATGATCGTTGTGAGTGTCTGGATATGCAATCCAGATCTTCTCGTGCTCTGAGCTGGTTGTTATTGAACCTGGGGGAATAGTCATCTGTTTGTGCCAATGTACTGTTGAACTGATTGCAGAAGTAAAGACTGAACGCAAGTTTTATAGACGCGGAGGTCATGCTGTCTTGGAAATGCGGACCTCATCTGCAGTAGAATGTGACTCTTATTTTACTGGAGAGATGCGAATATTGAAGTGGAGACACAACTCTCATTTTGTTAAAGTAAAGTGAACTTCAAGGTGGTGACACGGTCCTTCTTTAAAGAGATGCAGTCCTGTTAAATGCGAGACTCGCGTTCTGAGGGATATTGCCACGTGTCGGGCGTGTTGGGTTGAGCTCGAAGAGATGTTGTTCTCTTGATACGTGAGGTTCGCGTTTGAGGCGCGCTACCACGTGTCAGGCGGAGCTCGAAGAGACGTTGTTCTCTTAATATGCGAGGTTCGCGTTTGAGTTACACTGCCATACATCAGGCGGAGATTGTGCTCGAGATATGTGCTGCGTATCTCGGTGGATTACTATGTCTATAAAAGACATCAGTTTTTTAAGAGTCATTATTAGATTCTTGTTCTTCTCCACTGAGCTTTGCATCTAGGGCTTTCAGAACTCTTTAAGCAAAGTTCTGAGCTTTTTCTTCTTTCTTCTTCTACAAAGAATTCACGGTTGAAATGGCTCCAAAAACAAAACCTGTGGCTTTGTTCTCGAGCGTTGTCGCTCCAGAGGTGCAACTAGGCGGCTCTTCCACACAGGAGGCCCCCATTCAGGTAATAAACCCATTTGGATTGGTTTTCACCATTAAGAAACTTGAAGAGTTATCTTAACTCTTAAGTCTCTTTTGAATTGAACCGCCAACGAGAGGCTCATGCCAGCGTTTTTGACATTTAGACGCGGCTCTGGTATGTTGAGAGAAACGCGGCTCTGAATTATCAGGAGCGATGCGACTCTGAAGTGTTGAGAGAGATGCAGCTCTGGCTCGCTGAGAAGACGCGATTCTAAACCATTGAGAGAAACGCAACTCTAGTCCATCAAGAGAAATGCGGCCCTGAGTTACTGAGAGACGCGGTTGTGATCTGTTAAGAGAAATGCAAGCTTGCGTTCTTCAGTCTGAAGGAGGGGACGCAGCCTTCAGGCTCATGAAGGGACACGGATTTCAGAACGCGACCCTTGATGTGTCGCATGCGAGATCCTTCAATACGAAGTTGGCGTTGACAGTTGTGGACGCGTGTTGTTGGAAATTCCCGAAGCAAAAATTAACGTGTCTCATCCAGACTGGATTTGATATTCGCGTAGCGAATTAAGGCTATTAATTCTGGCCTTTAAGAATAGCTTTGATTTTTATTCCATTAATTACAGGCCATTTTAGTGAGCTTATAAATAGGCCCTAGCCTCTTAACAGTCATTTATCTTGACTGTTTTCCTTCGTGAGCATGTGCTCTAAGAAATTTCGTCTTGATGTTCTCCTTCCCTTCAAGGGCATGTGTTCTGAAGAGCAAAAAGAACCTAAAACTTCCATACTTTCTTCCAATCTTATTCGAAGATTATAACTGTTAAGTGATTTCAAGATTAAAAAGAATTGTTTTAAGTGCTTTCATGGTCGTGCCTTGACAAATTAAGTCCAACTTCTAGAGAATTCTTCTTCGGGTAGGAACTGGCTTTTGCCATATAAGGCTCAATTTCTCTGAAGTTCTATCATCCCCGTCCATGAAGAGACTCCGTCTCTTGATCTCTTTCTGAAATCTTTTCCTTGGGATTCATGCGTCCTAGCTCTGCAAACGTGCCTTTCACATTACTTGATTAAACACGAGGTTATTGGCTTCAAAGTCTAAGTCTCAAGTTCTTCATACGCGAGTGTGGTGAACTCTGTGTTTGGGTCTTGAAACGCGAGTTTTGCATTTGAAGCTCGCGTTTGGGGTTCTTGACTTAGAGAATTTTAGTCTGCTCTCTGGATGCGAATGTGGCAAGCCATACGTCTCAGACGCGAGTGTGGAGAACTCTGTATCTTGAAGTTATCTCAGGCAGTTTTTAAAACCCGCATCTGCGTCTTCGATTTATGCCTCGCGTCTTACATATCAGATGTGAGTCTAACACTAGACTGTGTTTCGATCCATATTTTCTATCCCTGCGTCGGTTAAATCTGCGTTCAGAGTTCATGACTTCAGCCTCGTATCCGTGCTTCTGACTTCCTGTTTCTGTCTTTGTATAATTTTATCCTTTGGGTTTTTGTTTCTTGCAGGTTTTGGTCATATCGATAGTGCCGGTTCTAGCGTCTTTGCCGGGTTTATGGGAGAATATTTGGACTGGCCAGCTTGTTCGATTGGCGAGCACTCAGGGAGTCAGAGCTCCTGTCCAAGGGCGTGCCAGGTTCATGGGAGAATATTTGGACCGGCCAGCTTGTTCGATTGGCTAGCACTCGAGGAGTCAGAGCTCCTGTCCAAAGACGAGAAAGATCCGCGCAGTTCTCGATACATATCAAGACATTATTGGACATGATGCACCAGTAATGTGTTGGATCCTTCTTGGGTCACAGTGAGTATGCCACATCTAAAGGTTGCAGGAAAGAGGACATCACCAGTAAGGTCTCGGATCCTCCCTTCACCAATCTTACTCAAAGAAGTGACAGCGACGAAAAATCCATGCTCATTAGATGACTTTCTGGAAGTTTTCCACTAAGCGAAGGATTATAGCCTTGTGAAGACCTTCGCACAAGTTGGTCGGGTGGAATCCGAATGCTCCCTGCATTTCGACCTTGAGAAGCACCATTGCTCTTAAGAGGAGAGAAAGTTGATCTGACATTTTCGGCCACAGTCAAGAGGACGAGCCATATGCGTCTTTAATGTTTCGAGGAGTGAGTGCAACCTTTCACTAAGAAAGAGGGACTTCTTTGTACTCCTTTGTTGTAACACTCAATCTTAATGTATAAGAGTGTTTTGTATCACTTTCTATTTTTTGAATATCAATAAAAGTGACACTTTTTTTGATATGTCTTGACCTCCTCTCTTGTATTGAAAATCAGACAAGTAGAAGTGATTACTTTTGATTCGCTAGAAATATAATATTTTAACTTAGCAAGTCATAGTTGAGAAAATTTCATTTCAGGAATTCAAGTCTACTGTCAGAGGTGTGATATTAACTTGAAAGGAGTGGGATGGTTTCTGTGGACTTGTCAATCCACTAATGAGAATGGTTTCTGTGGACTTGTCAATCCAAAGGATTATGACTGAGTATTCATTAGAAGTTTAGTATTAACGTAATTAAGACTAAGTTGGGGATTGATGGAAAACACTGTTAAAGGTATGATATTAACTTAATAGTGATTTTAAGTGGACTTGCTATTCTATTGACGAGAATAACAAGTAAGACGAGACCCACTGGGGATCTAGGAAAGTTTTTACCGTTAGAGGTGTGATATTAACTTAACGGGTTGGATTTAATCTTGTCAGAGGTGTAATATTAACTTGACAAGGATGTGAGATAGAGGTGTGATGTTAACTTAGCTTCACAGGAATTTCAGTTTTGTTTGGGAAAATCAAAAATACCACTATCATAGGTGTAGTGTTAAACTTCGTAGTGGAGGTAATACTGGAGGTGTAATTTTGAACTTGGCATTGGTCATCTCGACTTTGATATGGAATTTCGAGGGAAAGTCATTGTAATAGGTGTATTGTTGAACTTAATAATGAACTGGATGTTAGAGCTGTGATGTTAAACTTTAGCATCACTCATCTCAGCTTCGATATGAAAGCCTGAGGAAAAGTGACTGTTAGAGGTTTAATATTGAACTTGGCAGCAACTTAATCACTGTTAGAGGTATAGTGTTAAATTTAACAATAATTTATCAGAGGTGTGATGTTAACATGACAATAGTTGATTTAGGATATGAGCATTTTGAGAACTTGTCATTCTATTGATGATTGACAAGTGGAGTTTGGAATGTCAAAGGTGTTTTAACTTGTCAAGCATTGATTTGTGATATGAGTAAATTTGAGGACTTGTCATTCTATTGATGAGAATTAACAAATGGAGTTTGAAATGTCAGAGGTGTAGTATTAACTTGACAAGAATTGATTTGCGATATGAGTAATTTTGAGGACTTGTCAATCTATTGATGAGAATTGACAAGTGGAGTTTGGAATGTCAAAGCTGTAGTGTTAACTTGATAAGAATTGATTTCCGATATGAACAAATTTGAGGACTTGTCATTCTATTGATGAGAATTGACAAGTGGAGTTTGGAATGTCAAAAGTGTAGTGTTAACTTCACAAGAATTGATTTGCGATATGAGCAATTTTGAGGACTTGTCACTCCATGCAAGGGAGAGACAAGTGAAGTTCGTACTCGCTGGGGAGTATTGTAACTTTTCACTGTTAGAGGTGTGGTATTAAACTTAAACAATGATTGAGTTTGTGGACCTACCACTCTATAGGAGAGAATTGGTAGGGGACTTTGATGGAAAATAAAATGAATTGTCAGATGTGTAATATTAACGTGACAATCATTGATTTTTTAGGGATATTAGAGGTTCACCATTAGAGGTGTAATATTAATATAACAGCGGAGATTTTAAATGAGTTTTATTATCAGAGTTTAATATTAACTTGACTGAATCTGCTGGGGATTGGGAAATCTGGCTTGTCAGAGGTTTACTATTAACGTGACAAGTCTCAGCTCATTTCATTGGAGAATGAACACATGTATTTTTGTGACCCTACTATTCTGTGGGTGAGAATTGGTAGGAGATTTTGGAGGAGAGGGTGGGACCAAGTCCCTTAGGATTTTTAGCAAACCCTCAGCTATCAACGGATTTAGTGTGCCTTTACCAACTACCGTTTGCGTAGGGCTAGCCATGCTATTCCCCTCAGTATAGTGAGTTATCGAAAACTTAAATTGGACTTAAAAGCCAACATTTTACTCTTTCCTTAGCCATCGGGGCATTGGGTGTCCTTAGATAAACTAGAGAAGACTAATGAGGCTAAACTGAAGTCTTGCATGTTGTATCTTCTTTCAATGTTTACATTATGCATCACGATGTAACCAGTGTTCGATCGGATCGACATTGATCGACCATAATATGATCAATTGAAGAAAGAAAGAAGCTTTTCTTTGGCGCTCTTCCAAACATTTTGGATCTGAGGGTTTTGATCAGAGGTGTAATGTTAATTTGATCATAAGAAGAATCCTGTTAAGGATAGTACTTCTTCAAAAATCTGCCGTTGATCGGCATCATAAGCGTATCACCGTTTGGGGTTATAAGGCAGTATGCTCTATTTAAGTAGACCGACTCCACTACAAATGGTACTTCCCACTTGGGCTGAAATTTTACTCTGGTCTTATGCGTCATCACCATGAGTCTTCTGACGGCTAAGATAAGGTTACCTTTGTTGAAAGTCTGCTCCTTGACTTTCTTGTTGAAGGCTCTGGTAATTCGAGCTTGATAGAGCTCGATTTGCTGTTAAGCTTGCAGGCGTTTATCATTGTAACACTCCGTTCTTGGAATACATACTTAGATATGTATTCTAATTTTTTTATCATATTTCTTTGATTTAGTTTTGTATTTGTTTTTTTTTATGATTATTTGTGCGATTGTTTATACGGGAATCGGATTCGTGGGCTCGGAGTCAGCCCTAATCTAAACCGGGGACCGATTCTAGTATATTACTCGATTTGATCTTTTCGGTAGTCAGATTTGATTGGTTTCAATTTCAAATATCATTTTTCAATATTTTAGATTTTTCATTATTTTCTGAAATTTTTCAGAATTATTTGCAAAATCTTTAAACCGGTGTCGACTCGTATCGCTGGAAGATTTCAGGATTTTAAAAATCAAATAGAATTTCTCTAATTTAATTTCATCAAGCATCTTAGAATAATATTTTCTATTTTTGAGAATTTTTTGGAGCGATTCTGAAACAGTCGATTTTACCCGCATTAAAATAATATTTTCTTTTTTCTCTTTCTTTTTCTTTTCCCTCTTTCTTCTTCACCTGCTCCTGTACCCTCCCCCATTCCCTGCCAATGAACTAGATTAGCAGCACGACTACCCACTCCTCCTCCCATACTCCCCCTCTCCCTCTCTTTATTTTTCCTTTCTTCCTTCTTTTCTTCCCATCTTCTCCATTCCTTCTTCTCTTTCCCGCCAACACATCTCCTCTCTCTCTTTCTCCATCCCTTGGCTCCATTGTCAGCCAACACCAGACCCGCCACCGATATCTCCTCTCCAGCCATCTCCTCCACCAACCACCCAAGGAACTTCCCTATTCTCCTTCATCACCTTCCATCTCTAACAACAAAACTAACACCACCATTCACCACCATCTTCACCACCATTCACCACCATCACCTTCTTTCTTCTCTTTCACCTTGGCCGGCCACCACCACCACCACCTACGGCCGACCATCTTCCCCCCAAGCTCCCCTCTTCTCTCCGCCACTTTCCTCCTGTTCAATTTCCACTCCTTCTTCTCCAATTTCCCCAAACCCATCACCATCACCTTCATCTTCTTCTTCAATCCACCATCAATCCACCTCCTCCTCTACTTCCAACACCCCAACCACTATCTCCTCCTCCTCCTCTAACTCCCCAACACCACCATCTTCAACCAACACCACCACCACCAACAACCATCAACACCAAAAACAACCACAACAACAACATTAACAACTTTCCCTCTCTCCTCCACCTAAGGGGCGCCGCCGGCTGCCCCTCCTCGCTGGCGCCGCTCCGATGGCGCCGCCGCCCAGGCCGCTGGCAGCAGCTAGCAGCCGTCGGCCAAGCCTTCCCTTCTTCTCTCTTCTTTTTTTTTCCTTCCTTCTTTCTTCCTTTCTTTCTTTTCTTCTTTTCTTCTTTCTTTCCTTCTTTCCTTTTTCCCCCTGCTTTTCCCTCAAACTATCTCCCTTACCCCTCTACTATTTCCAGCATACTCTCTCTCTCCATCAACTCTCTCCCACTCTCTCCTTTTTTCATTCTTTTCTCTCTCCTCTCTTTCCCTCTCTAACTCTCTTTAAAAATTATTAATGATTATATATTTTAAGAATTATATATTTTATATATGGATTGGTAGCGTGCACGTGGTGTTCGCGAATTTCCCGACTCTAACTCGGTATTGTGTTCCAGTTTTAGGCGAGTACTTTTCTTGTGTTGCTTTATACTTTACTATCATCGTTTCATACTTAGTGATTGCTATTTTAACGTCCATTGCATGATATACTGATATGCGAATGTCTTGTTACCATTGTTACATGCCTAATAATTGTTATCCTGCTTTTTAATACATGATGTCTCATTATGCGAGTTGATATATGATATGCGAGTGATTTTCTAAAATTAACGTGTTATATAAATACCTATTGGCCGTTATTATAACTCATTGTACTGACATTATACGTGCATCGGACATGCTTGGATACGCTCCCCCTTCGCAAGCTTCGCATAGCTAATTAATAGATTAATCTATTGTTATTATAAATATGGCTGTGAAGAGTTTGAAATATTTAATTATACTGTTCTTCTGTATCATGTTACATGACCGGATGATTACCTGATATAAGATGTTGTAACTCTGTATTCAACTCACCTAATATGGACATGTTAATTATCTGACACTGAAATGTTATATTTGACACCTGATCACTGACACTTGATAACTGACACCGATACTTGACATGTTATCACTTGACACCTGATACCTGACATCTAATATATGACACTTGACAATTGACATGCTATCACTCACTTGACATGCTTTCACATGGCACTAGTACGTTTGACCTGATGTTGTGACACCTGACTGGATTACTATTACACCTGTATTACATTACATATTCATGATTATCACTTACGGGGACCTGCTACGGGGACCTTGACATGATTATTATACTGTTACCAGACATCTAGTACTCCTGAACTCCTGTGCTTCTGAACTCCTGATTCCTGAACCCCTGTAACAGGGAGACTCCTTATATTATACTCCTGTTGATTCCCGTAATAGGATAACCATGGATATTAGATTATTGTGAATACCTTATGGACATTATCACTAGAAAATCTCTAATAATTGATCAACTTACACTGGGATGGGAGAAACTGAAGGGTACCGATATAACTTCCGTGTTTATGGTGGCCATACAAATGTTGTACAACTAAATCCTAGGATTCGACCTGGAGGCCACCAGGTGTCTCCGTGGGGTGTACTGGCAACCTTACTCCCCTGCCTGCCTTCCGGGTGTGCCGTAATCTCTGGGTATATTCCTTTGGGGAGCGATAACACTCTAGTCCTTTTCGGGCATATACTAAGACCTACGGGCATATAGTAAGACCCGGTATTTAGCGGTACGTTCCGGCTCAGTATTAGATACTCCTGGAATATTATCTCGGACATGCACAGGACCCATTCTAAACATGGTTCGTCAATCCCCATCAATTTTTAATAACCAACCTCGTTCGACTTGTATGCGGAGGTATATGGTATGGGACATATACCCAAACATATAAATGTTGGCCCAAAGGCCTTCCACCCTAGTTTTGATGATGATTAACTCATGTAGTTATGTTTACTAATAATCTTGTGTTGTTTAAGTTTCAGATCATTAACCAAGATATTAGTTGGTGATTAGCTTCAACAAGGAGTTTAGAAGCTTTTCATAGTGATTCCAGGGCCAAAGCTTCAAGATCACACATTGCCTAGCCCATGATGGAGTTTTGGAGCAAGTCAACTTGAAGATGAAGATCATCAAGAAGACTTAGGTATCCATAGTTTAGATGGTGTGTTTTAGATCTATTTGTAAAGCTTAGTATAGTTGATATGCTCAAGTGCACTACACACACGTTTTTATGTTTTAGATTTGGTTTTCATGAATAGTAGATCAAAACAAGCTTAAATAGTTTTTATGTATATTAGATATGATCTAGATATACATACATGCTTTTAACTTCCTAGACAAGCTTATTTTGACTATCTTATTCATGTATTGAAAAATCAAGTTTGATAAAAATACAAGTGTTTGTTTTTGATAAAATTTGCAAGACTCTAAATGAATTGATATGATTGATATATGTCTTGAAATTTTTATCACAAGTTTGTGTTTCCATATAAAATGATAAAACAAATTTTGTGGATTTTTAGAAGACTTAAAAGAATTTTCAAAATATTTTTAAACTGATTTTCTGACCCAGATTTTTGTTCCAGGCTTCAATCAGTCGACTAGTCAACCTGACCTAGTCGACTTGGCTGAAGTCGGTCGACCGGGACGGTCGACCGACGTGCACAAATCTGTGCACGTTTGGCAGCTTTGGGACGGTCGACCGGGACGGTCGACCAGTATGAGAGCAGAGCTCTCTGTTTGTTTGGGTCGACCGGGCCGGTCAACCGTGGTTGCCCAACGGTCACAATTCTGACCGTTGGCGGTCGACCGGACCGGTCGACCGCTGCCTGTCAGAGCTGCCAGCTCAGCTCTAACGGCTAGTTTTATATTGGGGCTATATATACCCCATCTCTTCATAGTTTTTGGAGAAGTTTTTAAGTGCAAAAATTCCAGACCTTCTTAAGTGTTTTTAAAGAGTTTTCAAAAGTATTTGGGGCTTTAATCTTTCAATCTTTATTGTTTTAGGTTTTTTGGAAAAATCAAAGAAAAGAGGATTTTGGGAGATTTGTCTTGGTTTTCATTCTATATCTTTTGCAAGAATTTTCCCAAGTGTTTTTTCTTTGTTGCTTGTTTTTCAAACACTTAGTTTTTCACACTTGAGCTATCTTCTATCCTAATCTATTTAGGATCTTGTTTTGTGGAAAAAGAAAAGGAAAGAGGTTTGTGGTTGAAAGAGACCACCTATTGTAAACCCTTGATTTCTTGGTTGCTCCCTCTTTGGTAGAGGTTGAGGTTGTGTAATTGGGTTGTTTGGTTTGCTCCCTCTAGTGAGAGGTGGAGTTTGGTTGTAAACCCTCTTCGGTAGAGGTGTTGGTTGTTGTTGTTGTTGTATTGGCTACGGGCCTACCCCTCGGTTGTGAGGTGGTTGTTTGAGAGAGGAGTTCGGTACTCCATTGTTGTAAAAATCCTTCTCGGTGAAGGTTCCCTCGGTGGGAGTCCTCGGTGGACGGTATAGTGGATTGGAAATCCTACACGGTGGTGTAGGCGGGGATGTAGAGTAAGGGTGCTCGAACCTCGAAACATATCATTGTATTTGCGTTTGATCCACTTGTCTCTAAACTCTCTCTCTTTATATTGTGCAAAGCATCATACTTCATATCATATCTATTTGCTTGAGTTGTGCCTTGCATACTTCACATTGCTATATCTTGTATATGCTTGGTTGTTTGTGTGTGCCTCACTTGTACTTAATCAACAAGAGCTTCACATAGCACCTCAACCCATTCAAGGGGAATCAAGAGGAGTTAGTCCAGAGCCCTTCACGGGGAATTCGGCTACACTTGTTGATTGTATTAAGTGTGATTGCAAAATTTGTATTAGCTTCCGCATTTAGCACACTTAGTTTTGCATTTAGTTTTAGATTAGCACTAACACCTATTCACCCCCCTTTAGGTGTTTTTTCAATTGGTATCTGAGCTAGTGCTCCTGATACTTAGGCTTAACATCCTAGGAGTGAGATCCATTTGCTTGCTAATCTATTGTTTGCATTTGCTTGTTTGCACACTCATATAGTTTACCATGGCTTTCATGACCCCACCTATGTTTGACCCTTTCAACATTCATGTTTGAAAGATTAGGATGACCGTTTATTTACAAACCCTAGGTCATAAAGTTTACCTTGCCATTACCAAGGAATCCTTCCTTAGTGATAGCAATCATATAGGGGCCAATGCACAAGCCCTTGAGGCTGTTAGAAGCACATTATCTAAAGATTATCTTTTACGTGTTTCTAATATTGATTCCGCCTTTGCAGTGTGGAATTTGTTGACAACCACCACCACCTCCGAGCTTCTATTGCCAAATCAACCGGAGGAATCTAGTGGAGAATCCGATTCTCAATGCTTCATGGTCCAAGGGAATGACTCCCTTGAGGTACATTCGGAACCCCACTTAGATGATAGTGATGATTGCTCTAGTTCTTCATGTGATGATTATGATGCTCATGCCTTAAATGAAGAACTATCTATTGTTTGTGAAAAGTTAATAGAAAAATATAAGATTTTGAAAAAGAAAAGTCTAGAAATTGAAAAAGAAAATAAAAGTTTGCATTCTAGACTTGATTGTGTTTTGTAAGAGAAGGTTGAGGTCTATAATGAAAGGGATACATTGAGATCTCAATTAGATCTTGCACTTAAAGAAAATGAATTTTTAAAGTCTAAAATAATTGTGAAACAATTTTGAAGAAAAATGAAACTTATCTTCAAAAATTGATTTTGTTTTAAAAGAGAATGTTGATTTGAAAAATAAAATTATTTCCATTTCAAATGATTTAGATGTGTGTTTAAAGAAAAATGTTGTTTTGAAAAATAAGATTGATGAACATGTTTGTCATGCTAGGGTAGTTTCACCTAGATCACCCCTTGCATGCTCCACTTCTTCTATGATTAAAAATGATATAACATGTTGAAGAAGAAAATGGATTGTTTGGGCTCCACTATGAGCCAATGTGCTAAGAACCATACACGCTTGGAATCCTTGGTTCGTAAGAAACAAGTTCCACTTTTATGCATGCACACCCTCCACGGCATACACATGCTCCACACGGACACCATCAACACATGTATGCTCATGTGTACACATGTACACATTGTGGCCGAAAAGGCCATCTTGCTAAATTTTGCTATGATCGTTTACATGTTGAGAATTTAACAAAGAAGTTTGTTTGGGTTAGAGAAGGTACTAATCCCCATGTACCCAATAAGATATGGGTACCAAAGACCACCCCTCCTATTATTTTTGATGTAGGTGTGGGCTCTCACATGACGTGAGAGTGATGACACCTTGGAGTGGATGCGTTCCGGACTTAAAAGGAAATCAATTGGATGCATCACTTTCAAGGGAAGGTTTGGTGGAGAGGACCACCTTTGTTTTGGAGAACTAGAGCGGTGCCCTCATTGGTTTGGTATCGAATCTCTAACTCCTTATGTTTACATGCTTTCCATGTTTATCTCTCATAGCATGATTTGATGTTTAGTGATCATCATGAATATGCCATGTTAATTAGATTAGTGTTATACTTATTAATTGGTTGAAACATTCATGTTTTACCTTGGTTAAACTAATTTGTATGACCTAGATCTAATGCACATGCATGTACATATTGATCATATATTATTTGTATTTCATATCTTTGATGTTTATAGCATGTTTCATTATTTGGTGATTAGTATGATAATGCCATGCTCATTAGATCATTGACATGCATATATAGCATTTTGAGACACCTATATTTATATGAACCCATACTTAGTGTTCTCACCTTTG
Source organism: Agave tequilana (assembly GCA_038442645.1). Taxonomy (NCBI): domain Eukaryota; kingdom Viridiplantae; phylum Streptophyta; class Magnoliopsida; order Asparagales; family Asparagaceae; genus Agave; species Agave tequilana. The sequence goes on from JAVJIF010007968.1 coordinate 190,013, forward strand.
TTTAAGCTATAATGTATATCATGAATCTATTACATGTGAATTTACATAGTAATCATGTTTTAGTTTTATCATGATGATTTTTGTATGTGTTTTAGTGCTTCATGTTAAGATTACTAGTTTAGATGTTAGTTTTCATTAAGACTAGTTATATACTTGTGCATATAGTGGGCCACAAATAAATTTATATATGTTTGAGCTTGAATGCTTATTTGAACCCATTAGATGTGCTAGTATAGTCTAGTTTTGATGATTCATACATTTTAAACTTGTATTCCCATTTTGGATTTGTTTTATGAGTTTTCACTTCATGTATATGTTTGTATTGCAAAACTTTAAGACATACATGTATACCCCTTGAGTCATTTGCCTTTCATGCAAATCTATATATGGACTCAACCGTGTTTAGGAATATGTATGTATACTTATTGTATTGACAATTCATACATATACCTTGAAATGAAATTTGTTTTGGTGAAAATTTAGTTTTTTTTTATTTTGTGTTTAATTGTTTGACTTCATGTATATGTCTATCTTGTCCAAACTATTGATTATACATGTACATCCTTTTGAGCCACGTGCCTTCATGCATATACATTTGTGGACTCTTTATATTTTGGATATGTATGTGTACTTTAGTTTGTATTAGACATACATATGCCATGAAGATTAAATAGTTTAGATGATTTTCATGATTTTCGTGTTTTCTTGTTTAAAGGAATATTGAGTTAAATTGTATATTTTCATGATTATGATATTCACACTATATTTGTACACTCACTTTTATTGCTTGCTCATGTTTTGTTTTCATGAGTCAAAATTATGCTTAATTGGATTAGAGTGTTGATTTTCATGTGGATTTCTTATTTCATGAAAACTATTTTGTTTTATTCCTTACTTGAAGGATTTCGTACTAGTTTTAAAAGTTTTTCCTATAACTAGTTCGTATTCTTCACTATGGTAGAGATTTTCAAACATACTACATTTTCAAATCTATTTTTGAAAACCCCTACCTTCTAAGGGCGGTTGGAAGGGAGATCATGTTCATGTATGCTTTACAAGTGAAAATCATTTAAAACTTGAACCATGATTGGGTGGTAGATTATATGAGATATACACTTGATTATTGTTGTTGATTCAATTGGTATCATTGAACTCTTTCAATTGGTATCATTTTGATCTTTTTGTATACTCATATGTTTATTGTGTATGTATATTTTCAATTGATATCATCTATTAGTGATTGGTACTCATTTTATTTCATACACATATACTTGTTTTATTTGTGCCTACTATATTCCTATATCTTAGAGCACAAATGTTGTTTATGCTAAACCTTGAGCTTCAACTTTATTTCAATTGATTTAGTTTTCAATTGGTATCTTATTTCAAGCCTAAGCATAATTTTTGTTGGAATTTCATAAAGGGGGAGAAAATTCGATTTTCATATTTCAACTGGTATTTAGTTTTCCACTCCCTTACTTTATGATAGAAAATAGTCATTTCAATTGTTTATATGACTTAAAAAGAAAAATACTATGTTTTGATTTCAAGATGTCTTGTGTTTTAAATTGGCATCTAAAAATTTTGTTTTAAGAAAAATACAAAAATTTTGACTTGTATTGACTATATGCATATAGATTCATGATGAGTGTATCTTGTATTGAAGACCTTAACATCTCCTCTTTATGTGGTACACGTGTGTAGGGGGAGCTTCACATCTCCTCTTATGCATTACATAATGTGTGTTATGTGAATTAGGGCTTAACATCCCTCCTTCATGTAATGCATATGTGTAGGGAAGCTAACTTAGCGTCTTCCTCTTCATGAATGTATATAGCATATAACATTTATTAATATTTGTTTATTCTCTATTGGTATCAAGATGCTTCATTGACATATGTTTCTATTGATATCATGTTGTTTATAGTCACCCCTTATTGACCTTGTTTTTGCTTTAGACAAAAAGGGGAAGAACATTGTTTGTTTTGTTTTGATTGACTTAAAAGGGGAGAAAGATTTTTATCCCTCATTTTATTGTTTGGATTATTTACCCCTTTGTTGATGATTAACAAAAAGGGGAGAATTATTTGAGAGTTTAACATGCATATATAAACCACAAAATCCTTCTATGCATGATTGGTACATGTTTTTATATATGCATACTTTTGTTTTTGCATATATTAAGTTTTATTGGTATCTAGAGCATCTAGTGTTTTTGTTAATGCTTTATTAATTTAATTGGTAACTAGAACTTCTAGAACATGTGTTTGTGTTTTATGCATATTGATGCATACATGTTTATGTACATTCATTGCATATATTTTATTTATTTGTTTATGCATGAGTTAAGGGGGAGCTTCTTTGAAGCTTAACTTTAATCCATGCATATATAACTCCATGAGTTTTGTCATCATAAAAAAGGGGGAGATTGTTGGCCCAAAGGCCTTCCACCCTAGTTTTGATGATGATTAACTCATGTAGTTATGTTTACTAATAATCTTGTATTGTTTAAGTTTCAGATCATTAACCAAGATATTAGTTGGTGATTAGTTTCAATAAGGAGTTTAGAAGCTTTTCATAGTGATTCCAGGGCCAAAACTTCAAGATCACACATTGCCTATCCCATGATGGAGTTTTGGAGCAAGTCAACTTGAAGATGAAGATCATCAAGAAGACTTAGGTATCCATAGTTTAGATGGTGTGTTTTAGATCCATTTGTAAAGCTTAATATAGTTGATATGCTCAAGTGCACTACACACACGTTTTTTATGTTTTGAATTTGGTTTTCATGAATAGTAGATCAAAACAAGCTTAAATAGTTTTTATGTATATTAGATATGATCTAGATATACATACATGCTTTTAACTTCCTAGACAAGCTTATTTTGACTATCTTATTCATGTATTGAAAAATCAAGTTTGATAAAAATACAAGTGTTTGTTTTTGATAAAATTTGCAAGACTCTAAAATGAATTGATATGATTGATATATGTCTTGAAATTTTTATCACAAGTTTGTGTTTCCATATAAAATGATAAAACAAGTTTTGTGGATTTTTAGAAGACTTAAAAGAATTTTCAAAATATTTTTAAACTGATTTTCTGACCCAGATTTTTGTTCCAGGCTTCAATCAGTCGACTAGTCAACCTGACCTAGTCGACTTGGCTGAAGTCGGTCGACCGGGACGGTCGACCGACGTGCACAAATCTGTGCACGTTTGGCAGCTTTGGGACGGTCGACCGGGACGGTCGACCGGTATGAGAGCAGAGCTCTCTGTTTGTTTGGGTCGACCGGGCCGGTCGACCGTGGTTGCCCAACGGTCACAATTCTGACCGTTGGCGGTCGACCGGACCGGTCGACCGCTGCCTGTCAGAGCTGCCAGCTCAGCTCTAACGGCTAGTTTTGTATTGGGGCTATATATACCCCATCTCTTCATAGTTTTTGGAGAAGTTTTTAAGTGCAAAAATTCCAGACCTTCTTAAGTGTTTTTAAAGAGTTTTCAAAAGTATTTGGGGCTTTAATCTTTCATCTTTATTGTTTTAGGTTTTTGGAAAAATCAAAGAAAAGAGGATTTTGGGAGATTTGTCTTGGTTTTCATTCTATATCTTTTGCAAGAATTTTCCCAAGTGTTTTTTCTTTGTTGCTTGTTTTCCAACACCTAGTTTTCCACACTTGAGCTATCTTCTATCCTAATCTATTTAGGATCTTGTTTTGTGGAAAAAGAAAAGGAAAGAGGTTTGTGGTTGAAAGAGACCACCTATTGTAAACCCTTGATTTCTTGGTTGCTCCCTCTTTGGTAGAGGTTGAGGTTGTGTAATTGGGTTGTTGGTTTGCTCCCTCTAGTGAGAGGTGGAGTTTGGTTGTAAACCCTCTTCGGTAGAGGTGTTGGTTGTTGTTGTTGTTGTATTGGCTACGGGCCACCCCTCGGTTGTGAGGTGGTTGTTTGAGAGAGGAGTTCGGTACTCCATTGTTGTAAAAATCCTTCTCGGTGAAGGTTCCTTCGGTGGGAGTCCTCGGTGGACAGTATAGTGGATTGGAAATCCTACACGGTGGTGTAGGCGGGGATGTAGAGCAAGGGTGCTCGAACCTCGAAACATATCATTGTGTTTGTGTTTGATCCACTTGTCTCTAAACTCTCTCTCTCTCTTTATATTGTGCAAAGCATCATACTTCATATCATATCTATTTGCTTGAGTTGTGCCTTGCATATTTCATATTGCTATATCTTGTATATGCTTGGTTGTTTGTGTGTGCCTCACTTGTACTTAATCAACAAGAGCTTCATATAGCACCTCAACCCATTCAATAGAATCAAGAGGAGTTAGTCCAGAGCCCTTCACAGGGAATTCGGCTACACTTGTTGATTGTATTAAGTGTGATTGCAAAATTTGTATTAGCTTCCACATTTAGCACACTTAGTTTTGCATTTAGTTTTAGATTAGCACTAACACCTATTCACCCCCCCCCTCTAGGTGTTTTTTCAATAAATTGGATGAGTCTTAATAATTAATAATAACATGCTACTGATATCTGCCTAGCGGCATACATGATCTATACTTGTGAGACTGGTGACCCATTACATTTTCCTGCTCGCCACTTACATATGACATTTATGCTACTGTGTTGAATTACTTGACTTGCTTATTTTTAGGTTTCTATATCGTTTTCTATGCATGTTTTTCGATTCAAATTTATTGATATACATGTATTTATTTGATTTTAGATTTACTGTCGTTCCTTTAATTTTCCTTATGCTACTTGTTATTGCCTGTCCTGTATGCCTGAAACACATCCCTTGACCATGGACACGTGTGAGTGCCTGAGCACGCCAACTGGATTTATCATATGTACTCGTCGGGTTGCTTTCTGACAATCTTGGATCCTCATGTTCAGATCCTAGAGTCTGGATCGTGGTGGCCTTGCCGTACCTGATCAGAGTGGCGCAACGGAAGCGTGGATTAGCAGTTGCTTTCACGAACCCTCTTTCTACCTGCTTCCCTTGTTCGGCTCGCGAGATTCTCATCTTTCTACTCGTGAGTACTTTCCCGTATTTCATATTGTACATCCTGCTTTTACACTTCTTGGTGATCTTATATTCTTAATTTATTATATCTTGTCCTGTGATAACTGTGCACTTGTACTATTAATGCTGGAATATATATTATCACTATGTTTTGGTACTCTGATTCTTGCTTATACTGATGCTTAGCTTACATATGTGAGGGTATTTTCACCCGCGTATATACCTCGCAGTAACGTCTCCGTACCCGTGGGATCGAGGCGTTACAATCATCTAAAGCCTCGAGCTCCTGGAGTCGCAATCGACGCTTCTCCTCATTTGTCATCTCCGTTGGTGACGCGTAGAAATGGGATCTGGATTTCTAATGGAAGTACAGCTTCACACCCATATACCAAAGAAAACGGTGTAGCTTTCGTCGGCGTTCAAACCATCGTACGATAAGCCCATATGCATTCACCTAATTTGTCGTCCCAATCACGTTGGCTTTTCGTGGCGAACTTCTTGAGAAGTTTTCCAACAGTCATGTTGAAAGTTTCTGCAAGACCGTTAGCGGCTGGATAGTATGCTGATGAAGACACATTCTAGATTCTGAACTTATTATAGAACCTTTGAAAGGCTTGGCTAACGAACTGGGGACCATTATTATAGACAATTCATCGTGGCACGCCAAAGCTGTAAATGACGTGATGTTTAACAAACTTGATCACGTCAAATGTCTTTATCTCCCTCAAGGGAATAACTTCATCCCATTTAGAAAGTAATCAGTTATAGCTAAGATAAAACAGTGTCCTTTTGATGAAGGTGGACTGATAGGGCCAACCTGTGCATTCCCCACATCTCGAATGGCCAGGAAGAAGTTGTAGGGCGAAGATGTCCTGGTTCCTGGTGGATGAAGTCACCATGGACCTAACAGGCATGACATCGCTTAGCGTAAATGATGGCGTCAGGGATCATCTTTGGCCAATAATACCCCCAGTCTTCGGAGTCGATCTCCAAGCTTCAGACCAAGTTAATGAGCTCCGCACATACTGTCATGAGCTTTTTTGAGTACTTCCTGTGCCTCATTTTGTGACAGGCAGCGAAGGAAGATCCCATCATGCGATCGGTGATACAGTGTCCTTGTGATCGTATTGTAGTAGAATTTAGGGGCTTTCCTTCTAATGGAAGCCGCTCTTTGGGGTCATTAAGAAAGATGTTGTACAATGCATAGTCGATATACGGGAATCGCCAATCCCTGAGCTCTGGGCCTTTTGAAGTTTCTAGAGTTTCTTTGACTTGACGGTTTCCTGTCGACATTTGGTGGTTTTCAAAAGCGAATCTTGGACGATACAGGTCATGGCTATAGACGAGTATTTTCTCTACTACTCCGGCTTGAAGAGCCAAGGAAGCAGCGAGAGATGCCAGTGCATCTTCATGCGCATTTTGCTGGCGAGGTACATGGTCGATGTAATGTTTCTGAACCTCTCAGCCATGTAGATAGTTGCGCTATGATAAGGTATCAAGTATTCATGTCTGTCTTCGTACTCCCCGCGAACCTGGTTAACGATGAGTTTTGAGTCACCATATGCTTTTAGATTTTTAATGCCAATCTCATCGGCGATTTGCATTCCGATCAAGAGAGCGTTGTATTCCGCTACATTGTTGGAACAGGGCTCAGTTAATGAGATTGCACGAGGTGTGAGGAGACAAGTACTACCCCCACTCCTACTATGATATTTCTCCGCGGACTCGTTCTTGATGCACCGTCGAAGAAGAGTTGCCACACCTGTTATTTGAAAGATGTCTGTGTCACGCAAACTTCAGCGATCTTATCTAGGAGATCTTTATAAATTTGGTCACCCTTGGATCTGGATGCTCAGCTAGGAAATCTACCACCGCTTGTCCCTTCACAGATTTTTGAGGTAGGAATTGCATCTCATACTAGGAGAGTAGCATGGCTCATTTTACCAATCGACCATTTAGCGATGATGGCTTTGGCATATGCAATCTCAAATGATTGACTTAGAATATGACGTGTAAAGTTTGGCCCACCAGTAGTGCCGCATTTTCTGAATGGCGAAGACCAATGCCAAGCATTCTTTTTTGATCGGACTGTATCGATATTCAGCTCATATCATAGTTCTACTCAGTAGTAGATTGCCTGCTCGTGTCCCTGATCATTATTCTAGGTTAGGAAAGCGCCTAAGGAATGATCATAGTTCTACTCAGGTGGATGCGTGAGGTACCGTTTGATTTCTTCGAACGCTTATTGGCAAGCATCATCCCAAATGAATGAAACATCCTTCTTCTTCAATTTGGTGAAGGGTTGGCTTCGTTCTGAGAGATTAGAGATAAACATCCGGATGTATACTAATCGCCCTTTTAATTCTCTAAGTTCTCTGAGATTCCTTAGAGGCTGCATCCCCTGGACAGCGCGGACTTTCTCTGGGTCAAGGTAGATTCCTTTGGATGTAACAACAAACTCTAAAAATTTATCGCTGGCTATCCCAGGAAGGATTTGGTAGGGTTCATCTTTAATTGATGCGCCTGCATTATATCGAATATTACCTTCAGATCTGCTATGTGATCGCCTTTGGCACGACTTTTTATTGTAATGTTGTCGACGTAGCATTCCACTATTTTGCGTATATGCTCGTCAAAAATTGCATTCATAACTCTCTGGTACGTTGCCCCGCGCTCTTTAATCTGAAGGGCATGATAATATAGCAATACATCCCCAATTGTGTCCTGAAAGATATATGCTTTTCATCATCAGGGTACATCTTAATTTGATTGTATCTCGAGAATCCCTCCATGAAGGACATCTGTTAAAACCTACACGTGCTGTCGATCATGACATCTGTAATTGGAAGCCGAAACTCGTCTTTAGGACACGCCTGATTTAGATAGCGAAAATTAATACAAATCTGGATCTTTCCGTTTTTCTTGGTAATAGGAATGATATTGGCTACCTAATCAGGATGTTGTTCCTCACTGATAATTCCGAAGTCTATAAGCTTCTTGACTTCCAATTGAATTGCTTCCATTATCTCCTGAAGGAATCATCGTCGTCGTTGTTTGACGGGCTTCGCATCTGGATTGATGTTGAGGCGATACATAGCCACTTGAGAATCAAGTCCAGGCATATCTTCGTAGTTCCAAGCGAAGACATCTATATAATCTCGTACAAGAGATGTTAGATCTTCCTTTTTGAAGGGTGATAAGTTTTCGCTTATAAAGATGGGCTTAGGATTAGCCTCATCTCCCAGATTGATCTGGGTGACATTATCCTCTGTGGGTGATTCGCGTTGTTTGAAGCGAATATCTCAGAGAGTGTTTAGGTGTTTGATCGAAGGATATGTATCTGACTAGATCATTTCTTCATCTCCATCTTCCAGGTGGCTTGTTGAAACCATGTTTACTGAAAGTTCTTTAAAAATATTGCCGACACTGACATCTAACTCCCACGATGATGTGCCCGATGAGTGATTATGGTATAATAACTTTTCAGACTCAGGCTGACGGGATTGGAGTTGACACATAACCCAACCCCCTGCGAGTTTGATGATAATAATCAAGGGCTTTCCTTTTTGAAACGAAAAATTGAAGTAATGTTCTTCTTCCATTGCCAAGTTCAAGCCAGGACCACTTTTTAGGTCATACCCCATGTTCTCCATCATTTTTGAGTACATTTGGCTCATAATGGGAGAATTGAGGGATTCGTTCTCGCTTTCTGAGTCTTCATGAGGCTCAATTCAGACTCGATTCTTTAGAAAAGAATTGATTCTTGGCCTTTGCGTCTTGCTGGGACCTCGAATAAAGATCCTTGCGCTTTATTGACGCCTCAATATGACGTGAGGGATGACTCCATTGGTACACACAATGATGTCAGGGCATCTATTACCGACCAAGGATCATCACCTATATCGGTACTAGTGTCTGATGGTATGGAATCAGAAGCAAACACAGAAAGGTAAGCCAAATCTAATTCTTCATTAATGTATCACTCGCCTACATCAGTGGCGGTGTTATTAACATCGAGCTTATTAATGCTCGTTACAAGTGGATTTAATTTCCAAAGGCATTCTTCTTCTGCCTCTGGTTCAGTGTCAGCTTCATTACTAGAGTCTGATTCCTCTGGTTGGTATTCTTGTCTGTGTCCAGAGAATCCTGGTAGGAGGGAGTCTGTGAAATAGTTCTCTACCCCTTGAACGGATGCCTTTCTGCAATCAACGTTCGGACTTTGAAAAAACACCTAGAGGGGGGTGTGAATAGGTGTGATTGCTAATCTTAAAAATTTTAACTCTCTAAATGCGGAACCTAAAACAAGTGAGGCTCAACTTAGTACAATTCAACAAGTGTAGCCGAATTCCTCTTGCGAGGCTCTGGACTAAACTCCTCTTGATTCCCCTTGATATGGGTTGAGGCGCTATGTGAGCTCTTGTTGGATGAGTACGGGATTGGCACACACAAGTATGAAATGAATAATATGAAAAATGATGCAAACACAATAATATATGGCAGAATTACAAGCAAGCAAATATTAGCACAAGAGAATTAAACAATATCACAAGTATGCAATAGAAAGCAATAAGGAGCTATTGGAATGTAAAGCAAGAATTAGACGCAAAGGCAATCGCAAACAAAGTGATTTGTTTCGAGATTCGAGCCACCGCTCTACTCCCCGCCTTCACCTCCGTGAAGGGTTTCCACTATCCACCGAGGACGCCTTTACAATTTGGTCTACCGAAGACCGAGCACCGAGCTCCACCGAGTACAAATGACCTCTACCGAAGAGGTTGCTCCACAAGGAAAGGAATAAAGAACAAAGTGATCACAACAAGATCACTACACTATTTCTCAAACTCTTTTACAACACTCTCACTTCAATTACAACTTCACTTAGAATGAGTATAGATTTTTGGCTCTATGAAGTGGTGAGAAAACTTCAGTTGTAGAGTGATATTAGCAATCAACACAACTGAAAAACTAGCTCAAAAGAATTGGAATGAAGGCTGTAAAACTCTTTTCTTTTCTCTTTTGAACAACACAACTTGAGGATTTTCTTGGTGAAATGCAAGAGAGACTTCTCCTCTATTTATAGGGTTAGAAAATAGGTTAAAAACAATTTCTTTTTGTCTTATTTTCTCTGAAAAAGCTCCCCAACAACTCTCCAAAAATCTGTTAAAGCTGAAAAAAAACAGTTTTTCAGAACTGCCCAAAGAGGAAGAGCCGTTAGGCTTGTTGCAGGCCTGGCGGTCGACCGGTCCGGTCGACCGCCAGCACAGCTGCAAAGAGCCGTTGGCGCCCGGTCGACCGGTCCGGTCGACCGTCCCAAAAGAGGAAACACAGTTTCCTTCTTTCGGTCGACCGGTCCCGGTCGACCGAAATAACCTGAGAGCAATTTGCTCTCCATCGGTCGACCCGTTCGGTCGACCGACAGACATGCACGAACAGTGCATGTCCAGACACATCGCCGGTCGACCGGGCCGGTCGACCGAAGTTGCCTGAAACAGAAAAACTGGACTGGTTTTGAGTTAGAAAAATTTTGAAAAATATTTTTAAAAATACATATAGCTAAGTATTATGCAGAAAATAGTTTTACACATGTTTTAAACAAGATTTTCAAGATTAAAGCTTTTGGTACATGTATATATAAACTAAGGCATAAAACTTAGAAATAAACATTTTCAAAACATAGGAAATATATGAAACAAATGTGTGTGCAAATCCTAGAGCCAAATTTCATATATTCAAACTTTAACATTCTATTTCTTACAATGATTCTAAGACTTCAAGATCTTCAATAGGCTTCTTCATATGATCTTCAACACTTGTTCCTTGAGCCCAATTGGAGTTGACTTGAGTCCAAATCCTTGTATTTGTGAGAGAAGACTTCTAGAATGAATAGAAATCTGAAACACACTTAAACAACAATTGTTATTAGTACAAATAACTAATATGTTTTGTAATCATCAAAATACACTAATCATGGGTGATTGTAACCTTGGGCCAACAATCTCCCCCTTTTGATGATGACAAAACATATAGGTTATTTTAAATAAACATGGAAGAGGAGTTTGAAAAACTCCCCCTCAAATAATGCTATGTATAAAAATTACTATGTATAAAAATTTGACTATGGAAGCACAATACATAAAGCATTCAATGTACAAAAGTTTTGTCAAAAACTTAAATAAACAAACTTTCTTTTTCTTCATAAATAAAACTCAAATAATATCAAAACTAAATATCAAACTAAACTTATTCTCCCCCTTTTTGTCATACATCAAAAGGGTTAAAATACCATTGAAAAAAATTTTATTTTTAAGAATCTATAATGCAAACATTCAACTCACTACAAATAAATGAAAATCTAGCATAGTCTAAAGGTTTAGTAAAATATCGGCAAGTTGAAAATCGGTAGAAACATAATCAATATCAATATCACCTTTCTCATAATGATCTCTAAGAAGTGATATCTAATGTCAATGTGTTTGGTTTTACTATGTTGATTTGCATTCTTTGTCATGTGAATAGTACTAGTATTATCACAAAATATTTTAACATGATCAAAGTGTAAATCATAGTCAAGGAGAGTATGTTTCATCCAAAGAACTTGTGCACAACAAGCTCCGGCTGCAACATACTCCGCCTCGGCGGTTGATAGGGCTACCGAATTTTGCTTTTTGGAAGACCAAGATACAAGACAATTACCTAAGAATTGACATTTCCACTTGTGCTCTTCCTATCTACCCTACAACCCGCATAGTCGGTATCCGAAAAACTCTTCATTTCAAATAATCCGGTTTTAGGATACCATAAACCCATTTCAATAGTGCCCTTAAGGTATCTAATTATGCGTTTAGCCGCAATTATGTGAGATTCTTTAGGACAAGATTGAAAACGTGCACAAAGACAAATGGAAAACATAATATCCGGCCTACTAGCCGTCAAATAAAGCAAGCTACCAATCATGCTTCTATAAAGTTTAATGTCTACACTTTTACCTTGTTCATCCTTGTCAAGCTTTGTAGTTGTTGCCATGGGAGTTTTGCTTACTTTCGATCCTTCAAGCCCAAACCTTTTGATTAGTTCCTTTGTGTACTTGGCTTGATTGATGAAGATCCCATCCTTCTTTTGCTTGATTTGGAGTCAAAGGAAATAGTTGAGTTCCCCCATCATAGACATTTCGAATTCATCCTTCATGCATGATTCAAAAGCTTTGCAAAGAGATTCATTAGTAGAACCAAAAATAATATCATCCACATAAATTTGCACAATAAGAATATCTTTTTCTACATGTTTTGTAAATAAGGTTGTATCAATTTTGCCTTTCTAAAACCATTTGAAGTCAAAAATGAAGAAAGTCTTTCATACCAAGCCCTAGGGCTTGTTTTAAACCATAAAGAGCTTTATCTATTTAAAAACAAAATCCGGATGTGTAGGATCAACAAACCCGGGGGTTTGTTCAACATACACCTCCTCTTCAATAAATCCATTTAGAAAAGCACTTTTAACATCCATTTGAAATAATTTGAAATCTTTATATGAGGCAAATGCTAGTGTCATCCGTATGCTTCAAGCCGTGCTACGGGTGCAAAGGTTTCTTCAAAATCGATTCCTTCGATTTGAGTGTAACCTTGGGCAACTAACCTAGCCTTGTTTCTAACTACATTACCCTATTCATCCAACTTGTTCTTAAAGATCCACTTAGTACCAATTGTTGGTCTATCGTGGGGCCTAGGAACAAGGTGCCAAACTTGTTGCGCTCAAATTGATTGAGCTCCTCTTGCATGGCTAGCAACCAATATGAATCGGCCTCGGCTTCGAGGACATTTTTGGGTTCAATATGAGAAATGAATGCATAGTTACCACAATAGTCATGAAGTCTAGAGCGAGTAGTTACCCCTTTTGATACTTCACCTATGACGAGGTCCTTGGGATGATGTGGATTGTATCTCCAATCCTTTGGTAGTGGTTGAGTAGGCTCCACCTCATGTGTTTGATGTTCATTTCCTTGTGCCTCTTCCACTTTAGCTTTGCTTCCTTCATCATCCTTTGGTTTGTCTCCCATAGTAGAAGCATCCTCCAAGGTCATTTTCTCCAAACCTTCATCCAATGCATCTATTTTCTACAACATTCTTAACAAACTTGTTAGATTCCTCAAACTTAACATGAATAGACTCTTCAATAGTCAATGATGATCTAATGAAAACTCTATAAGCTTTACTAGTGTTAGAGTAACCTACAAAAATAGCTTCATAAGATTTAGGATCAAATTTTCCTAAATTATCTTTTGTGTTTAAAACAAAACATTTGCAACCAAAAACTTTAAAATAGGAAACATTAGGTTTTCTAGAAAAATACATTTCAAAAGAAGTTTTAGTAGTATTTTTGCACAAGAAAACACGATTTGATATCTAGCATGATGTATTTACGGCCTCGGCCCACAAATAATGTGGTAGACCATATTCACTTAGCATTGTCCTAGCCATCTCTTGTAATGTTCTATTTTTCCGTTCAACTACTCCATTTTGTTGTGGAGTTCTAGGACAAGAAAGTTCATGCTTTATTCCATGTTCATCACAAAAAGTGGTAAAGGGTTGGTTAATGAATTCACCTCCTCTACCACTTCTTATTCTCAAAATCGAAACATCTTTTTCTTTTCAACTCTTTTCTTAAAAGTTTGAAAATACGAAAATGCTTGGCTTTTAGTTCAAGAAAGAAAACCCAAGTAAACCTTGAAAAGTCATCAACCAAACATAAGCAAATCTATTCCCACTTAGACTTTTGCTTTGTGTAGGGCCAAAAAGATCCATATGGATTAACTCCAAAGACGTGATGTCATGATATCCTTAATTGACTTGAAAGAAGACTTAGTTTGTTTCCAAATTGACATGCGTCACAAACTCGGTCCTTTTCAAATTCAAGTAAGGAATACCTTTCACCCTCTCCTTTGTGTTTAACCTAGAAATGTGATCAAAGAAATATGCCCTAATCTCCTATGCCACAACCAAGAGTCATCATCGAGGGCTTTCAAACAAGTAATATTACAAGACATATTCAACATATCAATCATATAAACATTACTTTCACGAAAACCGAAAAATACACAAACATTAGAAATTCTATCAATAACTTTACAAGCAACATTATCAAAAACAACATCAAAACCTTTATCACAAAGTTGACTAACACTCAAGAGATTATGCTGAGGCCATCAACTAAAACTACATTTTCAATTAAAGGAGAGGTGCCAAGTTTTACATTACCATACCGATGATTTTACCCTTGGCGTCATCTCCGAAGGTGACGGTGCCACCTTCATGATATCTTGATAGGGTTGCAAAGTTGTTGATGTCCCAAGTCATGTGCCTTGAGCAACCGCTATCAAGATACCACAATCCTCTACGTCGTTGGGATTTGGAAAGTCCTACATCATTTAACATAATTGTTGATTTTGGTACCCAAACTTTCTTGGGTCCTTTAAAGTTAGTGCCTCGAACCCAAACATTGTGACGTGATACATTTAATCTATCATAGCAAAAATTGGCTAAGTGCCCTTTCCGTCCACAATGTGAACATGAGAACACTCTACCATACATGAATGCATGATGTGTATGTGTAGTGTGAGCATGTTTTGGGGTTTTGCCATGTTGTTTAGGTTGTGTAGCATGAACATGAGCATGAGCATTTTTATTTGGGGCTTGTTTCTTAGGAAACATAGCCTCAATTTTCTTCTTGTTAACTCACAATCTTTCAAAACAACACTTAAGAGTCTAATCTTTCCTTAAGCATAGAACTTCATTTGAATCAATTAGTGGGGCCTTACCTTTGCAAGAAATCTTATATTTTTCAAAATCATTTTTGGTAGTGGCCAAAGTGGAAACCAAATCATCTTTTCCTTTGTAAGAGCAAAAACTTGAAGACTTAAAGATCATTATCCTTTTTCATTTTAAGATACTTTTTCTTTAAGAATCATAGTTTTGTGACAACTCAACAAAGCTTCTTCTAACACATCCATAGAAGTTCATTATCATGAGAAGGGGAAGAGGTTACCTTGCTTGTGCCTTCATTAGCCATGAAGCACATGTTGGCGGTGTCTATTTCTTCCTCGGATTCGGTCTCCGAATCCCAAGTTGCCTTCATAGCCTTCTTCTTGTAAGGCTTCTTTGATGTGGAGGGCTTAGCTTTGTCCGGACACTCCGCCACAATGTGTCCCGGTCTTTGGCAATTGAAAAACACAATCTTCCTTTCTTCTTTGCCTCCTTGCCATCTTCTTCTACCTTGGTACTTCGCCTTGTTGTACATCCTCCGGACATTCTTAACAAGGAGTGAGAGCTCCTCATCATCTTCTTCTTCATCGTCTTCATCGGAGTGTGTAGCTTGACTCTTGAAGGCGATAGTCTTCTTTTAGAAGGAGCCATATCCTCCCTTGCTTTCCTTTCCATCTCATGGGTTTTGAGGTTCCCAATGAGACCTATAAGCTCCATCTCTTCATTGTCGTTGAGTTCCTTCAAGGTTGTTGCTTTAACTTCCCATGAAGGAGGAAGAGCCCGGATGATCTTCCTTATTCTTTGATCATTGTTGATATCTTCACCTAAAGAGGAGAGTCCATTAGTAATTCTTGGTAAATCTTGTAACCATATCATCTATGGTTTCATTTTCTTGCATGCTAAATGTTTCATATTGGGACCGAAGAAGGTCAATCTTAGCTTCTTTACTTGTGAGGTCCCCTCATGTGTGACTATCAATGTGACCAAATCTCATATGCGGATTTGCAATGAATAACCCTAGAAATGTCATCATCATTAAGGGCTTGTAGAAGTGCATAGTGAGCTTTGGCATTGCATCGAATTCCTTAGTCTCTATTTCGGACCAAGTGGATTCGTCACCGGGGGGTACACTAAAGGACTTAGTCACGGCTTTTGCACTCGGCTACCTAGAGATTGCAAAACACGTCATCTTAACTTTCCTATGGGAAAGTTAAGTCCATCAAACTTAGGAGGGGTCTTAATTCCATCGGCCATTTTTACTATATGAATGT